>PVKP010032262.1:0-26125 GCA_004027715.1 Plecturocebus donacophilus | reverse complement strand
CACAATTATTGGCATAAAAGAGGTTTTTAATACCCATTTTTAAACTGCATCCTAGCCTGGGCAATAAAACAAGAATCCCATTCTCTCTCCTTCTTTCTCTTCCTCTTTCTTTCTCTCTTTCATTCTTTTTTTTTCTTTCTTTTGCTGTTTCTTTCTCCTTTTCTCTCTTTTTCTAAAAAAAAAAAGACTTCACCACCCATTAACACCTCCTTTATTCAGGCACCTTACAAAGATTATCTCAATCCATTTGCCTTTCTGTATATGAAATTATATTTCCTTCTCTCAAATAGCACCAAATTTGGAGAAAAAAGAAAACATGCAGGTCCATGTTATTTTTCCCAAACCAAGTAATCTAGCCATTTCTGCACTGCGTGGGCCTCATGCTGTTTCTGTGAGTGCATGGATCCCACCATCAGCCTCCGCATGAAGAAGTGTTGCCATGCCAACACAACCCAGGTGCTCAACCACCGATGTATGAGACAGATCTTAATTTTAATTCTTCTAGGGAAAGGAGGGTTGGTTCCATGAAAATCCAGCACCTGATACCTTTTTTTACCATCTTCCTGGATGGGGCCTCAAGAGATTGAATGTCAATGTGTTTTCTCCCTTCTTTACTCTTTAGTACAATTTCCTCCAGTTACATCTACATCAAAGGGACACAACTGTGTACAGCAACGTTCAATCTAGCGCTGGGGAATTTAAATGAATTTCATCTCTCCTTGAGCCACATCTCTCTTCTTAGAATGATTTCGCGAAGAAAGACAATTTTTCCAGTGGGTCAAAGGTCTAGCAACACAGCTCTGGGTTTTGAGTAACCTGGGGACTCCTGCCGGGCTGCTGGCCGCGCGGGGCTCTGGAAGTTGTACTCATTATTGTCTCCAGGAAAGAGCGGGCTCACAATGAGGAGGATTTTCTCACTTATCCACAGTCGAGAAGCACAGTAATTTGCATTGCAGAAACTGGCTTTGCTGAAAACACAAGAATGGGCCAATTGGCAAAGGAGCAAAACACTTGAAGAAGCCGAGCCTCTTCCCTCACCCTGGTAAAGTGGGAGGATTCCAGAGGGGGCATCAGAAGGCCCATCTCTGGCAGATGCTTGAAATGAAAAAAAGGTCCTCTTTTCTATTAGAGAGGGATCCAGAATTAAAGTAATCGAATTAGGTGCTTACATAACTCCCAAAAAAGAGAACAACCAATATTAACGGAATAAAACAAGCCTGCGTGGCTGATGAGTTTTGCCTTGTGTTTTACTTTTGTCTGTAATACTGCCGGGGTTCAGGGTAGGCAGGAAAGAAGCAAATGCTTCTCTGCCTACTGAGGGGTGCTGGAGTAGAAATGAGAAGACTCTTGTTCCTAAAGCGTATAGGGAAGCCCAGCCTTTGAGAAGGGAAAGAGGGAAGCCCACGGAACCCTGGATTCATAAGTAATCACGAACCACTGAGCAGCTGCCAATGTAACTTTGCAAAGCTTGGAACTCCTGTGACATAAGCCACATGGACCTGCCTGTGCAGTTTGCCAGGATCTCAGTAGCGGTGAGTGAGTGAGAAAGGAAAGTAGCAGAGTAAGTGAGAAAGGAAAGGGCTTTGGCTCTCCGCCTAACTAAGAAACAGGACTTGTTCCTCCCCATGGAGAGGCCAGATAGGGGAAAGGGGACCTTGTGTCTTCATGGGCTGGCCCTGTTGTCTGTGGCCTGGGGACTTGTCTGGAAAAGGGGTTGGCAGGAGCTGTCTCTAGGAAGAGCAGGTCCAGCCTTCAAGAGAACACCAGCATCTCACTTTAAGACCATGGATGTGTGGGGACGGGATGGAACCCTGCCTTCTGGGGATGAAACAGGCAGGAATGAAGCAAGGCCAGAACCCCAGTCAAATGGGCAAGGACTCAGGACTAGCTGAAGAATTGGGGAAGACACAAGGTTCCAAGAAAGAAGGGGTTGGGGAAGAAAGAGGAAGCCTGGCAGGCAACTGGACAGACTCAGCAGCAGACCTGCCCCCGATCCTGGAAATGGCTGGCAAGCAGACCCCAGGCCCATCCTCCAGCCAGGTGGGGAATCCCTTGTCTTCTCCTAGGCACTGGGGCCCATGGAGTGGGCAGGGAGGACCTGTGATACCTGCAAGGGTACACATTTGGAATCTTCCTCTGAGCATAACTGGGGAGGCGAGGACTGACCCAGTTAGGGAGGGACCAACTCCACCCAGTTTGCCTGAGACATTTTTTAGTGTTAGCTCTGAAACTCCCAAACAGCCCTGGGCTAACAAGGCCAGTTGGCCACCCTGCTGGACACTGCCTGAGTCCCTCTGTTGTCCTGCATTCTGTAAAGATGGTCACTCTTTAGTAATATGTCCTCAGATACCAGAATTGATTGAGAGGACTGAAAGCAGGAAGTTCATGGGACCATAATGCAGAATGCTTTCCTTTCCCAGTTCCAATAAATAGTTTTCAAGGTTTAAATTGTACAGCAGAGATAGTTAAGGTTTTGATAAAGGTATAACCCAATTATTTATCTCCCCAGAGGGAATCTGGAAGGTGAGTTTGGGTGAGTAGAGGGAAAGGTCCTGGTTCACCACGGTTCCTTGTGCAAATGTTGCTCTCTGATGAGGCATGTTAAGAGTCTGCCTAGCCTGCTCCAAGGCTGCAACCTCATTCTTTAAGACATCTTTAAACTGAATTTCCAATTCAATTAAAGCTATAGGATGCCTTGGAATATCCTCCCCTCAATATCCGTCCGGGTTGAATGACAGTCCACTGACCTGGACGATGCCAGGCTGAGTTTCCTTTTGTGGAAGGAAATTAATGCTGAGCACCATGCTTAAGAAAGGAAGTTGAGGCCCTTGGTATGCCGTGCATGTGACTATTAACTGGTACAGTCTTTATGTCTATCTCATGGTGGCATGAATAGTTCTCACATTTTATGCCATACAGTCTTGTTTTCAAAAAGTTAAAGACATGGAAAGTAAAGAAATCCATTTAAATACGTATCATTTTTAGAACTCAGGCTATTTTTAAAAATAGGAAGTATCATCAAATTAATTATTGGCTACAAAGTTCCATTCTGTGTTGAGTATATCCAGTATCCTGGCATATTTTTATGCATTCAAACATATTCTACGTTAAAGCAAGTGTGATGGTACACACACTATAGCTACCATTTTTATGAGTCATTTTAAAGATGAGGACTTTGCTGGGAGAATTGGCACTATTCATTCTGTAAAGTGAGAGGAGGAAGATTTAGCCTTGTCAGGAGAAAGCACCAGATGGGTCCCTAGTGACTTTCTTTCCAATAACCTTTACTGTTTTTGAGACTCCCACTTTTCTCATTCCAACACTGGGCTGCCCTAGAGACTCCTGAGGCACTCCCTGTGCCTACACTATGTTCTCTGGATCTTTTGAAATGAATTTTACAAAGAGAGGTTTCAAATCTAAACTAAACACAACAATTAACAAAGACAGCACCGTAATTGAACTGAAATACCACCATCCCCCATGGGCTCCACGCAAGTTGGAATCATGGTGTGGTTTCTTTTTTGGAAGAACAAAAATTACATTATAAAAATCCCCCTTTGAACGGAAATGTCAGAAACAGATATTCCCAAAGCTGGAAAGTCCCTTTCTGTAGCAATATTGGTGTTTGTATGACTACTCATTAAATTATAGAAAAGACAGTAGCTATTAGATCTAGAAATCTCCTTGGCAAATAAGGTAATCAAAAAATCAGCAGAACATTTTCTAATGAGGCTTTAATCTTTTCTCTTTTGGAAATATTTCAAAAGTGGCATCATTTATAATGATGATGGGCCCAAAGGAATCCCTTTGAAATCTGAAAGCTCAAATTCCATTCCTGATGTCACCTAAACATACCACCATGGGAACTGCCCTGAGCCTGTTTATGTATGAACATGTCTTGATATAACATCTGGTGTTTAATTTTAAAAGCAGTAGGTTCACTATAAACAATACATAAGGGTACCAAAAATAAGGAAACTACAATCAAACCTTAACAGTTTATTGAGCCAGTATAGGATAAAATATCACTAACAAATATGGGCATATTCAGTTCTGTAGTGTCAGAGGCTCTTTGGTAACGAGAATTGTAACCTACTATTCTCGAGCATATCCCATACAAAGACGAGAGGTATGGGGAGCTGGAGGGAAGAGCGATCTTTAGGATAAAGACCTTTAAGATCCTGGGAGAGAAAAGGAAGCCAAAATTGCTGCCACAGTTACTACCTGTGTAGCTGCATAATTCAGGTCAGTACAGTGATACTGGCGGCTCACTCAGTGCTGACACAGTCCGTTGTTGTATTAGTCAGGGTTCTCCAGAGGAACAGAACTAATAGGGTCTATGGATATATGAAGAGGAGTTTATTAGGAGAATTGGCTCCCAGGATCACAGGGTGAAGACCCACGATAGGTTGTCTGTAAGCTGAGGAGGTAGGAAGTCAGGAGTGGCTCCGTCTGAGTCCAAAAGCCTCAAAAATAAGAAAACCAACAGTACAGCCTTCAGTCTGTGGCCAAAGGCCTGTGAGCCTCTGGCAAACCACTGGTGTAAGTCCCAGAAGAACCTGGAGTCTGATGCCCAAGAACAGGAAGCATCCAGCACGGGAGAAAGAGGAAAGCCAGAAGACTCAGCAAGATAGCCTATCCCACCTTCTTCTGCCTGCTTTGTTCTAGCCACACAGGCAGCCAACTGGATGGTGCTCACCCATGCTGAAGGTGAGGCTTTCTCTCCCAGTCCACTGACTCAAATGTTAATCTCTTCCGGCAACACCCTCATAGACACGCCCAGAAACAATACTTTCCCAGCTCTCTAGGCATCCTTCAATCCAATCAAGATGACACTTAACCATCATAGCCATTGATAAATAATGCTGCATAACAGCCATTGATCTTGGTAGCATAGAATAGTAAGCATTCATTTAGCTCGTATGTTTGTGGGTTGGCTCGGGGCCTGCTAGTTTAGGTTCAAGGAAGCTTTGCTAGGTCAGATCCATTCTGAATGTCTCTCAGTCTCCTTTGGAGCTCACTGGTGAGCCTGGGAATATTCTCTTCATGGTGATGGCTGAAGTACAGAGATAAAGCATAACTACACAAGCACATTTCAAGCTTCTAGTGTATCACATTTAGCAGCCTGCCATTGGCCAAAGCAAGTCACATGGTCAACACCAGCATCAAAGGGCAGGAAGTCCACTGCACCTACCATAAGGCCAAAGCAATTTCACCACCATGCCCAACATCTATGGAGCCAGGAAGTATTTTCATCCCTTGGAAATGACAATAACCTATCTAATCTACCACAATCAGATGCCTTCTGTATCACCCAAAAAAAATGTGTTGAATCCTACTCTGGCAATTGAACTAGTAATATGATCAATTGCATCAGTTAGCTTTGGCTACAAGAACAGACACCCCCAAACCTCTGTAGTGCATGCAGACACAGTGAGAAGTAGTTTACTGGGGAGACAGCTTTTCCTTGGCTATGTGCCCGGCAGCAACTGTAGGTCAGCTGCTGCAGCTCTGCTCCAGGCTGCAGCTTTCCTTCTGAGACCCACCCTGGAGGAACAGCACCGATTTGGGATCTGCTGTTCTTGTGGCAGACAGAAGGAGCAAGAGCGCTGTCAGGAATTCATGATGCCCCTCAAAGCTTCTGCCCTGAATTGATATTCTGCCACTTTGGCTCCTTGGGGTCAATCAAGTCAGGTGGCCTAGGCTGACACAGGATGGGGAAGTATATTGCCCACAGAGAGATGCTGCTGTTAGTCATGTGGCAAAGGGTGGGGATGGGCTGTAAAATCCTCTTACAGAGAGGGAGTGAATAGTTGAGAGGATTAATACAATTTATCACAGATAATAGCAGTTCATGCTTAGTTAGAAACAATCCCAGCTCTCCATTACTTATCAATGGACCCAGTCTACTACCACCAGAAGTGTGGGTACTCTCAAATACTTGCTGATTCTTTTTTATTTTGACAAGCACTCCCATTCAGCACCTGGGGCAATGACCATATCCTCAGAGGAGAATTGTTACTCAATCCATCATTCATACATGCACACAGTACTAGTACTTGTCTACCATATGAGAGTGGAAAGTTGAATTGAGTGGTTAGTGACCTGGTGTAAATAGGGCACTACAAATAACAAGTAGGAATAATGTCAAACTGTTACCAAAGAAAAATTTCACATTTACTGAACCATACAAGAACTTTGCCTTAGGAGCAAAATAGAGGGCGTGGCCAGGGCAGAAAGCAGTTCTCTTCCTTGACATGTTCTCTAGGGTCCATGGATAATTGTGGATGCTCCTGATGACATTGTGAGACACTGTCATGCTGTAGTTGTGCCTGTGCTGTTGTTATCATAGATTGACCAATAATTTTTTTTAAGTAAGCCTTAAAAATTATTGTATGCAGGTGCTGAAAGACTGAGAACCACCAGACTAGGTGTCTAAGCTAGTCATCCTTCTGCATTAGGTAACTACCTTCTGTTTAAAATTCTACCCGTCCACTGATTTTCTTTAATTTCTACCTAATCTTTTAGGAGCTCCAGCCACCTGGCTGTTTTGCATTGTTTTTTTATTTTATTTTTGGAGTTTTCCTTTCAGTGAATAACAGTTATAGTGTTTGTATGTTCAGAGAGCTTGGACCCTGCTCATCTGGATTTCTCCCTGCTAGAGCTAGCTCTCTGACAGAGCCAGAGGCCAGCCAGGAACCCTGGCAAATGGAAGCCTAGGAACCAGTGAGACAGAGTCGGAATTTGCCCACCCACGAAATGAGTAACATCCATGTGAACTGTAACTCAGGTGATTTACAGGATAAACAATCCTCAGAATGCACCTGGTTGAATGTTGGATCAGATCTATCACTGATTTCCTCTCATATTTTCCCTTCACTTACTAATGCTCTTGGGATTGGTGTAATCTTAGTTTGTAGTGAAGTTAGCCTATCTGTAATATAGAACATCCTTGGGTAGAGTTAAGCTGGGTCCTTAGGTTCTCCTAAAAATACCTGGACCTCTTGTGTCAGCAGTAGGACAGGCTGAGGTAGGCAGGACTCTTTCAACAAGAGGACAGTGCTGACTTCCCAGGTCTCCTAGGGCTGCTTTGAATCCAACCAGATTCTTTCAAATCCATTCTAACCTTCTCTGCACCCTATAATGGGCACCCAATGAGGTGGAAACTGGAGAAGTTGTGAAGGATGAAGTCATTTACACAATGATAACTTCTTCTAAAAGTCAGAAGTTACTGAAGAGAGGTTCTGTGAAAAGTAGAGAGTGCTGGGCCCTTCAGCCTTGGGCCTGAACATCCTGGAGACTGTATCCAGAGAGAAGGATGTGGGCTAATGTGAAAGCAACTGTGTAAATATATGGTTTCAAGGTGATCCTAACATAGACATGGACAATATGTATTTGAATCACCAAAATATGAGTAATTTATATAGGTCATACTTGTCATTGCACAAAACCTGTAATGGAACCTGCTCTGATTTTTGGGTTTGGAGTTCAAGTCCAGTGCCTACCCTTCTGGCCAGTGCTTCTGCATCGGCATGAGGAGGTTTTCTGCACAGGATAGTGCTTGTGGGGTCATAAGGATCTTTGAGATGGAAAACTATGATGTGGTCCATAATGTGGCTGAATTCTGCTCTTAGCAAGGTGTTTTAAACTCAAATGTTAAACCCTTCTCTTGAAGATAACACTTTGCTTTTCTCTGTATGCTGTACCATTAAAAAGGCTAAAGATGGGTAGATTTGGTTTGAAGACATTTGTTTCAAAAACCAAAGCTCCCTTGGAGAAACAGGTGATTCCACATGTGAGACTAGAACTTACAAGATGAGACTGGAAAATCTCATCATGCTAAAGAGCAAAGAAGTACTCAGAAGCTACTAGAGGGTGGCAGACTCAGGATAAGCTGCATCTGCCCAAAGATGGAGCAATTTGAGCATCCAAAAGGATACCCACTAAAATAACTGCTAACATGGTTTGGTTGTGTCCCCAACCAAATCTCCCATTTTGAATAGCAGTTCCCATAATCCCCATGTATCATGGGAAGAACCCAGTGAGCGGTAATTGAATCATAGAGATGGTGACCCTCATGTTGTTCTCATGATAGTAAGTGAGTTTCCATGAGCTCTGATGATTTTATAAGAGGCTTTTCCCCTTTGCTTGGCACCTCTTCTGCCTGCCGCCACATGAAGAAAGACGTGTTTGCTTCCCCTTCTGCCATGATTGTAAGTTTCCTGAGGCCACCCCAGCCTTGCAGAACTGTGAGTCACTTAAACCTCTTTCCTTTATAAATTACCCAGTCTCAGGCAGTTTTTATAGCAGTGTGAGAACAGACTAATACAACTATAAAGGATTGAAACATATACACTGTGTTTAAGTAAAAACACCCAACTCATTGATCACTTTGAGAGGATGTAGGGAGCCAATTTATTATTTTGAAAAAAAAATGATGCATATGTCTTACCTTTCTATAGGAACTATATCTCAAGATCACCAAGAGTCGATGGGAGAAATTAGTCTTTATATAAGTACTCCAGCAATAAATGAAGAAGTAATGATAAGATGAGAATATTGTCCTTAGGAAACCTCTGATGAGTTAGTAAATCCAGGCAGTGATTATCAGTGGCAAGTAATGTTCCAAAAGAAGAGACAAGTGACAACCAGATATCTGTCAATGGAAATATACTAAACCACTTATGAAGTAGTCTTGTCAGAAATATTAAACCAGAACTTGATTAAGCTCTAGATCTAACTATCAATTGACAAGAAATATAAAGACAGAGAAATATGTTAAAAGATCCTAAAGATATAATAAACAAAATTTAGACTGTGGAAACTCTGCAGGGGAAAAACCCCAGGAATTTTTTTTTTAACTCTCAAAGTTGGAAGGAAAAGAAAAAGATCAGGAACCTGTGGATTAAATAAACCCCAAGAGATCACAACTCACAAGCTATAACTTCAGGAGGAGTGTAATGTACAAAGATGTTGTGAAACATTGTAGGACTCTCAGGGAAGTGGAACACTAACTTGATATTAAGGAATTGTGGCTATTTTTCTTAGGAAAATGACATTGATATTAGTTTTTGTTTATATTTTACATATCACTGCCCCATCTTTGCTCCCATAATAGGGATCAGTCCCCACAGTTGGATCAAAGGTGTGATTACTTGTACTGAATTTTAAGAACCACAGGAATAGTCCTTGTTACTCATTCAGCAGTGTCCTGAAGATAGTGTACACACAGTTCCAGAGATGTTTATGTGTTCCTGCTTTAGAGGAAAATATTACAAGGTGAAATGCTATGATGACTGAATTGATTCCCATTTAGTGGATGGGGGAACTAGGTGGAGTGTAGAAAAATTAAGATCGGTCAGGAGTTGGTAACTGTTGGAGCTCAGGGATATGCATAGAGATTTATTAAACTTTTTTTTTGTAATTTTGAATATGCTTAGAAATTTCCATATTAAAATTAAAATGACTTGGAAGCTACTGGATCCCATAGTTCATAATTTCTCACAACCACAGCCATGTGAAACATTGAACTACTTACCTGTTGTCATGATCTCCACAGTGGTCATGAATAAAACTGGGTCAGGGGATCTGTGGGAGCAGCACTAAACTGGACACTCATGGGATGTGTAAAAGTAGCTGTTTCAGGGAATCATGTTCCTCTCTCAGTGATACTATCACACATGACGTGCCTGCTCAATCCAACATTATACTACACAAGGTACCAGCACACAGCTATTTTTTTCTGTATTCCTTTTATGTCTCTTTCTAGATTTCTTTCTATATTCTTATTTTTCTGTATTCCTTTCTAGATGCCTATTTTTCTAGACTACTTTCTATATTCCTATTTTTCTATATACCTTTTAGATTCCTATTTTCTATATTCCTTTCTTTATTCCTATTTACTTTCTATAATCTTATTTTTCTATTTTTCCTTCTATATTCTTTTCTTTCCTATATTCTATATTCCTAAATATATTTCTATATTTAGACATTTAAATTAAGACCTAAACCTTGGTTTAGATTGTATACATGCTTACCTCAGAGCTATGTGTGCAATATCTTCAGGGTACTGCTGAGTGAAGAGCAGACATTATTCACTGGATGATTCAAATTGAATACAAATGATCAGGTCTTTGACTCAGCTATGAGGGCTATAGTCAATGGATGAGTGCAAGCTGGGAAAACAGGGGTATATTATTTTTCCCTAAAAGTAGCACACAGCTCAGATGTGCTCGCTCAAAGAATGACAAGGATGGACTAATCATAGTGTTTTAAAAAGATCATGCTTTATCTTTACTACACATTTTATGATCTGTAAACCTCAAGGTATATCATTAACTTACTCGCACCAGTAACAACTGTTCAGTTGAAACCTTTGGAAAAGAGCCTATTGCTTGCTGCTTAATATAAGAGAGGGGAAGAAGGCAGAAATCCGAATTTTCATGGCCAAGCTTCAGGGGCTGGGAGGGGACAATACAACCTCAAAAAACCCAGTTCTTATCACAAGGTTCCTGTGAAATCAAACTGAATGCTATGAAGAAAACAATGTTGACAACCTAGGCTTAAATCAAGATTTATATATTCCAAAAGTTCTTCTCTAACATTCCTTTTATAACAATCTTTCTGTTATTCTGTAATCACTCGTCTTTGCAGCTAAAGCATTGTCATATTTTTATTTATATGCTATTCTGTAATTATTTAGGGGTTGCTTTAAATGCATGTTATATCCTCAAGTGCTGATTGAATATTCCAAAGGGCAAAAAATAAGCTTTTAATTTTTATCCCATTTCTTTTTTTTTTTTTTTTTTAATCTTTTTTTGAGACAAGATCTTGCTCTGTCTCCCAGGCGGGTGGGCAGTGGTGTGATCCTGGCTCACTGCAGTCTCAAATTCCTGGCATCCAGGGATCCTCCTGCCTCTGCCTTTTGAGTGGCTGAGACAACAGGTGCATGCCACCATGCCAGCTAGTTTTGGAAATTTTCTATTTATAGAGATGGGGTCTTGCTATGTTGCCCAGGCTGGTCTTGAATTCTGGGCTCAAGCAGTCCTCCCACCTCAGCCTCCCAAAGCCCTGGGATTGTAGGTGTGAGCCATTGCACCCTGCCCTTTCCCATTTCTTAGCACACTGATGCACAGGCACCCAAAAAAACCTTTTTTGGAAGAAGGAAGGAAAGGAGGAAGAAAAGAGGAAAGGAAGGAAGACCAGCATATAGGCGTTTAAAGGCTAAAATATTACATTACTATTCAACCTCTGGTTTGAATAAGTAGCATTTTTTCAAGGTCAAATTTAAAACAAAACTTTAGATTAAATTAAAAGTCAAAAAAATTTTACAGTTTGTGCAATTGAGATGAATCATTCAATATTATGGGGCTTACAGTAACTAAAGTATAATAATTCAAATAACTTGGTGCAATTATTAAAATAGGTACTGAAACGATCAATTAACCTTACCTATAGTGCTAATAGAACTTCATGATCATTTCTTCTTTAATATGATATGACTTTTCGCAAGGTGTTTTTTTCAGTTAAGTCAAACTGAAAATGATTTCCCAGATGTTTGGTTGTGCATGTGTGTGTGTATGTGTGTGTATATGCGTATTATGTATATAAATTTAAGAAGCAACATTAAATACATAAGTGTCAACAAAATCAATTCACCTACTTTAACAACATTTGTTACTCATACTAAATGAAATTACCTCTGAGTAATTTGGTGAGAGGTATTTCCCATTGCACTTAGCAACGTGTCTCAGGATCTGTAATGCTTTATCTCCTTTCTTCCGAGTAATCAGCCAACGGGGAGACTCGGGGACTGCCCTGGCAAAGAAGGAGGCTGTTGTGAGTTATGCCCAGGAATTTCAAAATCTAAAAGCTATCGCTTTGAGTTTTTCTATGAAAACGGATCCCGCAGTTAGATACAAATTTAGGAGACAATGAGAGTTGATACTAGGTCCCTGAAACACAGATTATTCTTGCAAGGTTATAATGGATGGAAAAATATGCTAGCTTGATAACTGGATCATTGCCCATCAAAATAATTAAATGACATTGCTCTTGCAAAACCAGGTTATCCTATAATATATTGATTACATATATGAAAGAAATTGGGATTTAGTGAGTATTAGGAAAAGCTTAGGAACCTGATTTATGTAAACTGACTTGCCTATATACTAAAATTAAATTAGATGTATCGTTAAAATATGTTGATTTCAATAAAAATCAAATGCTGGCCGGGCACAGTGGCTCGTGCCTATAATCCCAGCACTTTGAGAGGCCTAGGTGGGTGGATCATTTGAGGTCAGAAGTTTGATACCAGCTTGACAAACATGGTGAGACCCGCGTCTATTAAAATACAAAAATTAGCTGGGTGTGGTGGTGCACGCCTATAATCCCAGCTCCTTGGCGAGGCTGAGGTGGGAGAATTGCTTGAATCCAAGAGGCAGAGACTGCAGTGAGCTGAGATCATGCCACTGCACTCCAGCCTGGGCAACACAGTAAGACTCTGTCTCAAAAAAAAAAAAAATCAAATGCTTACTTGTAGCTTTTTGATATTGTAATGTTTTGATGCTCTTAACAGTTCCTTACTCCTCAGAGAATTTCTGAGTAATATTAATTTGCTTAATGGAACATACAACGAAGCAAGTAGATTTCATTGCATTTAATTTGCATGTTGAAATACTGGCAGATATGGTTTGTTGCCTTACAGTTTTTAGGAAGCTATTTATTACAAAACAAGGCATAATGCAGTACCCTACTTAGAATTTAGTGTTCTGAAATTTTATTAATTCAGTTTTCTTGATAATTAATAAAGTCATCAACAAATACTCTCTTTAAATCCTAAAGTTCTCTAAAAATTTTCAAAGCACATGGTCATTTTGGAGATGTTAGAGAATCTCCTTTACTGCTTTTATTTTCATGTTGGTTTGGAGTCTACTTTCTGTGGAATCAGTGTAAATATGATGATAATCAAACCACATTACCAGTAATAAAGGAGGAAGAGAAAGTTGGGCAGCGTGATGGCTAACTGGATCCCTTGCCAATTGGGGATGAAGTAGGCAATTCCAGGGAGAATTATGATTCCAAGGGTAAAGAACATTTGAATCACGATTCCCACAATCCTCCTTTGTTTCGAACCTACTATTTCTGTCACTGAAGGAAAACAAACATAAGAGGTCACAGAAGCACAGGTCAGCTCTAAAACAAACAAACACAGAGATGTTACACCTATTATATCCATCAGCATTGCTAGAACACACTAGTGCTCAGCTACGAAGGCTTCCACACTCGCAGAAAGGATGGAGATGTGCTTCCTGACACTAAATGCTTTTCTTCCACTCTCGCCTCTGCCACTTAACACAGGCACCTGCGACATTCCTCTTATGCTCCCAGCCCAGCACTGCTCTAGGTGCAGTAGGGGAATACGAAGAATATATGTATCGGTTTTAGGAACGCTTCAGTGATGATTATTTTAAAAGACAATTGTAATTATCAAAACATAAATATAGTAAGCTGGATATATTTCATCCCTGTATCTCTAAAGATGTGCACATTCTAGTCTACTTAGAAGATTTATTATGAATATTAGACTCTACACTTTCCATTATCACAAGACAGCTTCTATTAAATGATAATTCTCTCCACAGCATTGGAGATGATAGTGCTGTAAAAATCACATGGGAAATTTTATTGCTGAAATCTTTTCCTTTTCTGCCCCTTTCCACTAATTGGTTTCTTCTATTATGATTATCCTGGATAAGCTACTTTATTGCTGCCCTCAGATCACAACCTTGAAGATTCACCTAGGCTGAGTCTTCTTAAAAATGCCTTGCATTCGAAGGTTATTCTTTCTGCTCCAGACAGTGACAACCAATCCCTCTAATAATCTTCTCTCCTTCTCCCACCCACAGACAGATCTTCAAAGGGTCTCCAAAATGAGCACTGCTTGGCGATTGTATAGCAGTGACAAAAGAGAGTGGAAGTGTAAAGATCTGCAGCAAAAACCTAAGATGCGAATTCACATTTTCCTGGTCAGAAATCTACCAGGACTCTTAAATTAGGTGGCTAGTCCCAAGCTACAAATGAACAAAAAGGAGTAGCCAGGACTTTCCCAAGGGATATGAGAAAAAAGTAAAGCGAACCTTTCATTTCTTCCATCCACAGACGGTCAAACTTTCTGGCTATAGAAGATAGCCAAGGGTCACAAATGAACTTCTCATTTTTAGAACATATTTCTCCCATGATAAAAAATTCCTCACTTGTTCAGAAAGAGGAGAGTCAGGAACACAGGAAAGTATTCTCCAGCTGTACCACTGAATACAAGGCAGAGGAAATGCTTTTAAAATGCCTCAAGGAGCTACTGAGATTTTATAAAAACTAGTTTCTAATAAAGCAAAGCTAGAAACCATATGATAACCATATAAAAGTACTTAAAAGTAGTTCACCAGAGTGTTTCATAATATTCCATATTTGGTTCCCAAAGTAAGGTGGTATTTTAGTTTCTACAGCACTCAGAATTCTATCTCTGAGCTCTCCTATCTGCAGAAATAATTACTGTAGCTACAGTGAAACCTCCTTTATTAAAGGACAGACATATAAGGAAGAGGGAGATTGATTGGCACTTGTTGGCCATCTGGCCGTAGTTTCCAAATAGAGATGATAATGTGATAACGTCTTACCAATCACGTAGCAAGTTATCCATGTTCCCTTTCCGAACACACCTTGCAGGAAACGGAAGATCACAAATACAGGGAAGTTTGGTGCAAAGGCCACCACAACCCCAGTGACGCCAACGCCAAGGCAGGATATCAAGTAAATGACAATTCTGCCATACCTTTTTGAGAAAGACAGGAAAAGAGCTCACCTTAAACATTTTCTTCAAAACAATGGGAAAATATAACATAAAATATTATATTATATTGTATTATATCATATTATATCAATATTTTGTAGAGACAGGGTCTCTACACAATGGGAAAATATAACATAACATATTATATTATATTGTATTATATTATATTAATGTTTTGTAGAGAAAGGGTCTCACCATGTTGCCCAGGCTGGAATTATAAAATTTAAAGCACAGAACGTATCCTTTGTGATTGCTGTTTCTGATGCCATTGTAAGATGACCGTCCTTACAATTATTGTTTCACAGAGAGTCTCCCTGGTGGTACAGATGTGACAATTTCTAGCCTTTTTTATGGGTCAAGTCATAAGGAGAGAGAGGCAGAAAGAAGGAGCAATGGTGTATTATGGCCTCAAGACCTTGCCTTGAATCTCAGCTCAACCATCTACCAGTCATAAGACCTTGGGTTAATTCCTAAGGTCTTCAAAACTAAGGTTTTGTTTGCTTGTTTTGTCCCTCTTCTAGAGGGAGGTTGTAGAGAGGATCAAATGAGACATTAATGTGAAAGCATTTTATAAATTACAAAGTTCACAGCCAATGTCAGTTGTTCTTATATTTTGTATTTTATCCTCACCATTGGCATAAGTATTATTAAATAGCTTAGAAAAGAAACAAGGTATCATGCATAACATTCCACGAGTCTGGCATTAATTGGGTCAGCATAGACGTATCAAATTATTGGCCGGTAAATGTTTTCTATCAATGACCATTAACAGATTTGATTCTGTGACATTTTTTCATAAAAAATTTCTGTAAGAGATGTACATATAGCATCTTGCCTGAGTCAGCAGAGTAGAGATGGAAGTAGCCTTAGTTTATCTAGAGTTTTTTTGAGTAAACTCTATGTCCTCTGCCCCTACACATGCACAGCATTCTCCTTGTTAACATTCCCCACTGGAGTGGTACATTTGCTGCAATCAATGAACCCACGTGGACACATCCTAATCACCCAATGTCCACAGTTTACATTTGGGTTCACTCTTGATGTTGCAAATTCTATGTGTTTTGTCATGTGTATAATGACATGTATCCACCATTAAAGTATCTAACAGAAGAGTTTCTCTGCTCTAAAAATCCTCAGTGTCTGCCTATTCCTCTCTCCCTCTCCCCACCCCCTAGCAACCGCTGATCGTTTTTTTTTACTGTCTCCATAGTTTTGCTTTTTCCAAAATGTCATATAGTTAAAATCGTACAGTATGTAGCCTTTCCAGATCAGCTTTTTCATTTAGTAATATGTACTTAAGCTTCCTCTGTGTCTTTTCATGGCTTGGTAGCTCATTTCTTTTCAGTATGGAATAATATTGTATAGTCTGGATGTATCACAGTTTGTCCATTCACCTACTGATGGGAATCTTGGTTGCTTCCAAGTTTTGAGAATTATGAAGAAAGCTGCTGTAAACACGTATGTGCAGGTTTTTGTGTGAATATGAGTTTTCAACTTTTGTGGGTGAATACCAAGGAGTACAATTGCTGAATCGTATAGTAAAAGTTTGTTTTATTTTGTAAGAATTACAAAAACGTGTAAGAATTTTGTCATCTACAGTCATTGTTCCATTTTGCATTTCCATCAGCAATGAATGAGAATTCCTGTTGTTCCACATCCTAGCCAGCATTTGCTGTTGGTAGTGTTCTGGATTTTGGCCATTCCAATAGGTATGTAGTGGTATCTCATTGTTGTTTTAATGGGCATTTCCCTATGATTTATGATGTAGAGCATCATTTCATATGCTTTTTATCAACTGTATACTCTCTTTGGTGAAGTATCTCTTAAGGTCTTTGGCCCATTTTTCAGTTGGATTATTTGCTTTCTTATTGTTGAGTTTTAAGAGTTCTTTATATATTTTGGATAACAGTCCTTTATCAAATATTTGCCTTCTGTGAATATTTTCTTCCAATCTGTGGCTTGTCATTTCATTTGTTCTCTTGATAATGTCTTTCACAGAACAGAAAGTTTTAATTGTAATGACTTCCAGCTTATCAGTTCTTTTTGTCATGGATCATGCTTTTGGTGTTGTACCTAAAAAGTCATCATCAAACCCAAGGTCATCTAGATCTTTTCCTATTCCGTCTTCTAGGAGTTTTACAGTCATTTAGGTCTGCGATCCATTTTTAAAGGTTATAAGTTCTGTGTCTAGATTCTTTTTTTTTTTTTTTTTGCATGTGGTTGTCTAGTTGTTCTAGTACCATTTGCTCACTGCTTTGTCAAAGATCAGTTGACTTTATTTATGTGGGTCTATTTCTAGGCCCTTTATTTTATTCCATTGAACTACTGGTATATGTCTATTCTTTCACAAATACCACACTGTTGTGTTTACTGTAGCTTTACAGTAAGTCTTGACATCAGGTAGTGTCAGCCCTCTGGCTTTGTTCCCCTTCAGTACTGTGTTGGCTACTTTGGGTCTTTTATCACTACATATGAACTTTAGAGTCAGTTTGTCAATATCCACAAAATAACTCTGTAGGATTTTGATTAGTATTCCATTGAATATATAGATCAAGTTGAGAAGAACTGACATCTTGACAATATTGAGTCTTCCTGTCCATGAATGTTGAATAGCTCTCCATTTATTTAGTTAATCTCTGATTTCTTTCATTAGATTTTGCACATTTCCTCACATAAATCTTGTACATATGTTGTTAGATTTATATCTAAGTATTGTGTATTCTTGTGGTGCTAATATAAATGGCATTCTGTGTTTAAATTCAAATCCTACTTGTTCATTGTCAGCACATAGGAAAGCAATTGACTTTTGTGTATTAGCCTTGTACCCTGCAACTTTACTACACTCATTAGTTTCAGGAGTTTTTGTTGTTAATTGTTTTGATTTTCTACACAGACAATCATGCCATCTGTGAACAAAGACAGTTTTATTTCTTCCTTTCCAATTAGAATACCTGTTACTTCCTTTACTTTTCTTATTTATTGCAATAGTGAGGACTTCCAGTATGACATTGAAAAGAAGTTAATAGAGGTGACATATTTGTCTTGTTTTTGATCTTAGTTAGAAAGGGTGTATACAGTTTATCGTCATTAAGTATCATATTAACTGTAGGTTTTTCATAGACATTCCTTACCAAGTTGAGAAAGTTCCCCTATATTTCTAGTTTACTGAGAGTTTTTGTCATGTATAGTTGTTGGATTTTGACAAATACTTTTTCTGCATCTATTGATATGATCATGTCATTTTCTTCTTCCTTAGTTTGTTGATGTGATGGATTACATTAATTGACTTTAGAATGTTGAACCAATCTTACATACTTGGGAAACTACACACTTGGTATGCTACAGTATCCAGTATGCTATGTATAATTTTATACCTCTGTAGCATACCAAGTGTGTAGTATCCCAAGTATGTGACCAGTCATATACTTGGGATACTACACACTTGGTATGCTACAGAGGTATAAAATTATACATATGGTTGTGATGTATGATTTTTTATATATGTATACTGTTGGATTTTACTTGCCAATTTTTGTTGAGGATTTTTGCATTTACGTTTATGAGATATATTGGTCCGTAGTTTTCTTTTCTTGTAATGTCTTTGTCCAATTTAGGTATTAATGTAATGCTGGTCTCAGAATAAGTTAGAAAGCAATCTCTCTAATTCTATCTTTGGAAAGATATTGCAGGGAATTGGTAGAGTTTCTTTTTTAAATATTTGGCAAAATTCACCTGTGAACACATCCGGGCCAAGTGCTTCCTGTTTTGAAAAGTAATTAACTATTGATTCAATTTATTTAACAGATATAGCCCTATTTAGATTGTCTGTATGATCTTGGGTGAGTTTTGGCAGTCATAATCGTTCAAGGAATTGTTCCATTACAAGTAGGTTATCAAATTTGTGAGCACAGAGTGTTCATAGTATTTGTTTATTATTCTTTTAATGTCCATGGGATCTGTCATGGTGTTCCCCCTTTTATTTCTAACATTAGCAATTTGTGTCTTCAACCTCTCTCGCTCTCCTTTTTCTTTTTTCTCAGTCTACTGGAGTCTTATTTATTTTTTGATCTTTTCAAATAACCAACTTTTGGCTTTATTTTCTCCATTGATTTCCTGTTTTTAATTTTATTGATTTCTGCTCCAATTTGTATTATTTTTTTCTTCTACTTGCCTTGGGTTTAATTTGCTCTTCTTCAGTTTTCTAAGGTGAAAGCTTAGGCTATTGATTTTATATATTTCCTCTTTTCTAATATATGTATTCAATGCTATAAATTTTCCTTTAAACATTGTTTTCGTTGCATTCCAAAAGTCTTGAGTGTTTTTATTTTCATTTTGTTTCAGATACTTTTTAATTTATCTTGAGATTTCTTCTTTGACCTCTGTGTTACTGAAGATGTGTTGCTTTATCCCAAAGTATTTGGGGATTTTCCATCTATCCTTCTGTTAAGAATTTCTAGTTTGATTCCACTATGGTCTGAGAGCAGACATTGTATAATTTTTCTGTCTTTAAATTTGTTAATATATGTTTTTATAGCCCAGAATGTAATCCAGTTTGAATATTGCATGTGACTATTTCATGTGAACTTGAAAAAAATGTTAATTCTGTTGTTGTTAGATAAAGTTGTCTAAGGACGAATATTATATACAGTTGATCGATGGTGTTGTTGAGTTGAGTTATGTCTTTATAGGTTTTCTACCTGTTGAATCTCACTATTTCCAACAAAGGGATGTTGAGCTCTCCAATGAAATAGTGGATTAATCTATTTCTTTTTTTAGTTTTGTCACAGTTTTTGCCTCTTATAATTTGTACTCTGCTACTAGGCACATACACATTAAGGATTATTGGCTTCTTGGAGAATTGACCCTTTTATCATCACATAATGCCCCTTTTTATCCCTGATAACTTTCCTTCCTCTGAAGTCTGCTCTGCTAATAATAATATAGTTACTTTTGCTTTTTTTAAAAAAATATTACTGCTAGCATGGTATATTTTTCTCCAACCATTTACTATTAATGTATATGTGTCTTTATATTTAAAGTGGATTTCTTGTAGACAACATTTATTTGGGTCTTGTTTGTTGATCCACTGTGACAATCTCTTTTAGTTGGTGCACTTATACTATTTTACATTTAAAGTGATTACTGATATGGTCGTATTAATGTCCACCATATTTGCTATCATTTTCTGTTTGTTTCTCTTATTATTCTTATGTTTGTATTCCACACTTTTTCCTGACTTTTGTGGTTTAATTGAACAGTAGTTTATAGGATTCCATATTTTCTTCATTTTTAGCATATCAGTCATGCTTTTTAAAAAACCCTTTTTTTAGTAGTTGCTTTAGAGTTTACAATATACATTTACAACTAATTCAAATCCACTTTCGAATAGCACTGTATCACTTCATGAGAGCATGAGTACCTTATAAAAAAAACTCTCTACACATGCTTGTGTATGCTTACATACATAAGCATGCACAATCAAACACATTGTTGCTTTATTATCTTGAATAAGCTATTGTCCATTAGATCTATTGAGAATAGGAAAAATAAAAATTTTTATATTTTTTATTATTTTCAGTTGATCTAACGGACAGTAGTTTATTCACTTATTCCTCTCCAATGCCTTTCCCTTATGTAGATCTGAATTTCTAACCTGATCATTTTCATTCTCTGTAAACAATTTCTTTTAATATTTATTGCAAGGGATCTAATTCCCTCAATTTTTGTTTGTCTAACCAAGCCTTTATTTCTCCTTCACTTTTAAATGATAACTTAGCAGAGCATAGAATTCTAGATTAGATTTTTTTTTCTCAACATCTTATGTTTATTCCATTTTGTTTTTGCTTACATTTTTTCTGAAAAGAAGTAGGATGTAATTTTTACCATTGCTCTTTTTCCACAGTAAGAGGTTTTTCCCCATCTTCTTTCAGAATTTTTCCCTTATTTTTGACTATCTGTAGTTTGATTGTGATATAACTAGGTATACTTCTTTGATGTTATTTTACTTGATTTTCTTTGAGTTTCCTTGATTTGTGGTCTCTGACATTAATTTAAAAAAAATTCTCATTTTCGTTTCATATATTTTTTCTATTTCTCTCTCTCTTTCTCCTCCTTTTGGTATTCCCATTACATAAATCTTACATGTTTCGTAATTGTCCCACAGTTATTGAATAGTCTGCTCTGCTTTTTCAGGTTTGTTCGTTTGTTTAGTTTGGAGGCTTCTATTGGGATATCCTCAAGGCCAGAGATTCTTTCCTCAGCTATTTCCAGTCTCCTAATAAGCCCAGTAACAACATTTTTCATTTCTGTTACAGTGTTTTGATCTCTAGCATTTCATTTTGTTTCTTTTTTTTAGAATCTTCATCTCTCTACTTACATGGGCCATCTGTTCTTGCATACTGCTTTATACATCAGACTTCTTGGATTAGTTGTTTTACATTCCTAGCCTGATCATTCCAACATCCCTGCCATATCTGAATTTAGTTCTGATGCTTGCTCTCTCTCTTCAACAGTGTGTGTGCGTGTTTTGACTTTTAGTATGCCTTGTAATTTTTTCTTGATAGGTGGACATGGTGTACTGGCTAAAAGGACCTGCTGTAAATAGACCTCCAGTAATGTGGTAGTGAGGTGTTGGGGGAGGGAAAGCATTCTGTGGTTCTATGAGTAGCTCTCAGTCTTTTAGTGACCCTGTGCCTCTGAACAGTGAACTTCACAAGTGCTTCTCTATCCCTCTCCTCTTAACTAGGAGAGGATGAGTAGAGGGGGCTGGAGCTGGATATCTCCCTTCTTCCAAGTGCAAAATGTTTTTCTTTCTCCACTTGGAAGGCTAGAAGGGACTGGAGTTGGTATTTCCCTTCCCCCAGATCAATGAGGTGCTCAGAAAACCCTAGAAGATTAGGTTCTGGTTAAACATCTCCTGAGGGCAGACATTGTTAAAAACGATATTCTGGCATATTTCAAAATTGTTCCTTTTCTCCTCTGGCTGCCAGAGCATGAGGGATTTTCCTAAATATTCACTTTGAGAAACTTGTAGAGCTTCAGGTGGCAATAAATAAATAAATCACAAAAGCTTGTGCTCTCCTTTGAGTGAGTCCCTCTAGAATTTGTAATCCTCCAGCTCACCCACACTGATCCTCAGGAATTCATCAATTACAGTTCACGTTTATCTACCCTGGCTCTTCCAAGGAGGTTTCCGTGCCTGTGTTATGATTCTCTGTATTCTCCTGTCTGTCTTTCTGTCTGGGGCAGGGCCTGGGTGCGGTGGGGGGGAGGGGTGCTGAAGGCAGCAGTTTGCCCTGTGATCTCACTTCTCTTGTGAATCTAAGAAGAATTATTGATTTTTCAGTTTGTTCAGCATTTTACTTGTTGTCAAGGCTGAGTGACAAATTCTAAGCTCCTTATCTGCTGAACAGGAAACCAGAAGCCCCAATCTAGATTTTTAAATTCACTTTCTGCCCTTCCTACACTGTACTCTCATAGACAAATGGCGTATTAAGTTATTTCTTGTTCTTCCTTCACAAATATAAATCATGGATATGGAGGAAGAGAAGAAACCAAATGCTGGAGGCAGAGTTATTCATGGCTCCACTTTCTCCCAGGTCTGGCTCCTCCCCGCCAATGCAGCATGTCCTATATGAGAACAGATGCTCAGTCACTTAGAAAATACAGGTAGGGGAAATTCTCCAACTTTAATAAAGTTAATTTAGTTTGGAGATACGTTTATTGATAGAATAAGAGAAAAAAAGCACAGATGAAGCAAAACTTAATATTTAAATTAGAAATAGTAAAACAAAACAAAATATTTAAATTGCATAGTTCCAAATTGTAGCCAGAAAAAAAGAAGAGATAGGGGGAGATTAAGAAATAAAAGATGAAGCTTGAAAGGGCTAGAAGTAGAACAGGAGAAAAGGACGTCGATAAAAAGAAAAAAAAGGGGAAAGAGCATCACACATAAAAGGATCCAGCAGAAAAACTCACATGCAAAGGATAGCTGTGCAGAGGGTGAGAGAGAAACATGAAAGAGAAAGAAAAAATGGCAGAAAATGAAACCTAAGACTCTACCCATTTTGAAGCACTGGTCTGATTAAACTTAGGTCTTCAAACGGCTACAGAATTTGGGGCCTTTGGTTGTTCTATTAGCTAAGTAATTGCTGTTTGCAGTTCTCTAAAAGACACCCTTAGTATCACCCACTGAATGGCACAGTCACAAGGTGTTGGGCCTGGGCTGTATTAACTAGAACAATATTAGGCCAGATATGGCTATGAGTCAGAGATGGATTAACCAGAACAATATTAGGCCAGATATGGCCATGAGTCAGAGATGGATTAACCAGAACAATATTAGGCCAGATATGGCCATGAGTCAGAGATTCCCACTCTATACTCCTCTTACTTCTGTTAAGGGGGATAGAGAGGAGTATTAAATTACTGCAAGTGTGTTCATAGTTAGAATTGGGATAAAAATAGAGTTAAATATGAATACAATAACTAGCATCAATGATATTAAGGAAGAAGAATATTTAAATAGAAAGCATCACTATCTTGAATATACACACTCACCATGCCTGCCATTGGGCAGTTGCATTTATGAATATAAAATAATAGAGAAAAAAACTCCTTTAATGGTTTTTAGAAAAATGTTTTTTCACAGAGTTTTAAATTTGTAGAATAAAATACAAGGATTTCTTTTTTAAAAAAAATTAGGTGAAACAAATTTGGAATGGGCCAATCTTATGATTAAATCAATCAAACCACAACCAGTTAAGTTGTTACTAAAGTATATCAAATTGATTGATTTTTTAGTATCCAACACAACAATGCATTACCCCAATCATGCTGTTCCAGCTTTGGAGGTCTGTGTTTTCCTTCTGATGCTCTCAGACCTACTGGGAGCGGCTTCAGGCCTTTGTGCAGTTCAAGGAATAAGGAGATGAAGTTTGAGAAGAATACAATTAGTCAAACCAAACAAGTGTGAATGTCATGAATGGTGGAATCAAGAATTGTTTCCAAATTTGGCCAAAATATTGTTTTAATAGTTAATATAAGACATTTTTCTCCCCCATATTAATGCATGGTATTATAGTGACGTAAAATGGCTGTCACCCTGGTACCTACCTGTCCGCTGCATAGCCTAAGGTGAATGCTCCAGTCAGGAAGCCGAGGTTCAGGATGGCTTGGGTGAGGTCCAGCATCCACGCATTGACACAGACCAGGTCAAACTGAGAAAACAAAGAAAACACACATGGAGACATGCCGGAATGCTGATCTTCAAAACACCTTATCTTATGGATAGATCAATGGTCTATAAAACGTTTTTGCTGGTATACTCCTTACATAAATTTTGAAAATGTATCACATGCACATGTTTACATTAGTACATCAATATTCTTTGTCAGTTCAAATAACTGCAAAGGATGTAATTTTCATTATACTATAAATACTGACATTTAAAAATAACGTTGTTATAACGTCATTCTTTTAAGTGTATTAAATAGAGCAAGGGTTCCCAACCCCCGCGTCATGGACTAGTACCGGTTTGTGGCCTGTTAGGAACTGGGCCTCACAGAATGAGGAGAGCAGCAGCAGACCACGAGCATTACTGCCTGAACTCTGCCTCCTGTCAGCTCAGCAGCAACATTAGATTCTCACAGAAGCATGAACCCTGTTGGGAGCTGGGCGTGGAATCTCGGTTGCGCTCTCCTTATGAGAATCTAACTAATGCCTGATGATCTGAGGTAGAATAGTTTCATCCTGAAACTATCTCCCCCAACTCCCCCTACTCCCTCCATCAGTGGAATAATTGTCTTCCACGAAACTGGTCCCTGGTGCCAAAAAGGCAGGGACGACTGCAAAAGAGTGTGAATATTACAGCAATTGGACACCTGCCATTAGGTGCCCAACTGCTATGAACAGACTGCTCTTTAACAGTCTGAAATTTGACATCAATCTTTTTTCTCTTTTAACTCTTATTTTCATGTCCATAGACTTTTATTCTAATATATTTTGTGGAGAAAATATTTTATAGGTTTTGTCACCATACTTCTATGTACAGTAAGTTATGTATATAAATTGACATTTAATTTTTAAAAATTTCCTGTGGCAGTAAGTCTCTAAATATTGGATTTTTTTTCTGATTGGGTTATAATTACAATTACCATTAGATCATAATTGATGAAAAACATAACATGTAATACATTTTAAGAAATAATTGTTACATGGAAGTAAAATTTTGTTGGAAATGTACATCTCCATGGCCAGAAAAATGTTAAGAGAGTCCAGGTTTTCCAGTTGGGTCATAAAATCAGTGGATATATTATTTATTACTAGAAAGAGTTAGGGTTCAAAATTAATTATGTTTCTGTTTTTCATTTTTATAAATTTATGAGCCAAGAAGATTTGTCTGTATAAACAAATCAGAGAGAATGGAGGGAGTTTTGTTACAGGAATGTTACTCAATTCTTTTACCTCCTTCTCAGCTGTATGCCAAGATCTATCAGCAAATTATTTTTACTTTTCTATTAGGCAGTGTAACAGGGATGTTACTCAATTCTTTACCCTCCTTCTTGGCTATATGCCAAGATTCACATAATGATCTATCAGCAAATTATTTTTACTTTTCTGTTAGCCAGCATAACAGGACTGTTACTCAATTCTTTAACCTCCTTCTCAGCTATATGCCAAGATTTACATAGTGATCTATCAGCAAATTATTTTTACTTTTCTATTAGCCAGCGTGTCATGTAAGTTCTACTACGGTTCTGCTCTAAGAAAAAAAAAAAAAAGGAAACCACCAGACTTACAAAAAGTTGTTTAATTAAGTCATTAGTCATTTACATTTACTTACTAATAATTAGTCTTACCTTAAGAAGACTAATTCTTAATACTGGAACAGTATGTGAAATTGTCCCATTGTTTGGTGCCCTGCATATTTTAAAACTTCAAGCCAATGCCTCATAGTAAGATAAGAGAAAGGCACGATTAGTTTTGCAAAGGGGGAAAAGTACAATTTTGGATAGGAACCTGCATCCTTAAAATGGACATATTCTTAGACAGATTTGTTTTGGGAAAGAGGACAAATGTGAGTTGAGGATCTGAAAAACTGACTCCCTTAAAAGTGTCCAGGCCCACAATTCCTGTGATCATCTTTGAAAACCTCCAAGTGGTATGCTTACCCCAGTTTCATGCTGCAGTCTAACCACTGCATTAGACTCTAGCATGAAGAGAAAATTAATGTGGTTGGAATATGAATTGGGAGGAGTCTCATAAAAACATATTCAT
>PVKP010032261.1:0-26123 GCA_004027715.1 Plecturocebus donacophilus | reverse complement strand
TCCCCAAATCCACAAAACATACATTTTTCTCAGTATCACATTACACCAATTTTAAAAGTGACCACATAATTGGAAGTAAATCACTCCTCAGCAATTGCATAACATTTCACAGGTTTAAATAAAATATTGGTTGTCTGCTTATTTGTTATTTTCATCCCCTATTCCTTCCTGTCTCCATTGTTAAGCACAATTATTGGCATAAAAGAGGTTTTTAATACCCATTTTTAGACTACATTCTAGCCTGGGCAATAAAACAAGAATCCCATTCTCTCTCCCTCTTTCTCTTCCTCTTTCTCTTTTTCATTCTTTTTTTTTCTTTCTTTTGCTCTTTCTTTCTCCTTTTCTCTCTTTATCTTTAAAAAAAAGGAACTAACAAGGATCCAAACTTTTTAATGCACTCTCTTCCAAACCCTACTTAACTCTATGATTTTAAGATCAGAGCTAGCATCTCATTTTTGGGAGCTGTATTCTTTCCTTCTTCCTTGAGGCCTTGTGCTGCCCTGGAGGGGGCGATGTGACACAGTAGAAAGAGAGTGGGCTTGAGCTTCGTGGTCGTCAAAACTCCACAGATTCCTACCTTTGCAACTTCAGGCCAAGTTACCTGACCACTTAGACCCTTAATTTCCTCTCTGCTTCTAACACCCCTACTCCTGATTATCTCCTCAAATTCAGCACAGTCCTGTCTTCTCACCTAGTTTTAAAAAGAGCAATAGTCTCCAAGGTGTGGGAGGTATGTAAAATCATCCACTAGGCAAGGTATTACAAGAAAATACGAACAATCAAGTTTTACCAATATTTAACCCATAAAGTTGACACTTCACTTCATCTGTGTGTCTGATGCTGTCTGTCCGGTATGGTAAGCTAGGAGGGGTCGATAATGTGATCCTCCTTATTTACCTGCTTATATTGTTTTAGCACATATTTTAGTTCACCTCTGCTGAATTTAGGGGTCTTTCAAATCATATTGTATTATTTGAATAAAACGAACCTTGCTGAATAGACAAATGGTTCACAAAGATTCCTGCAAAGAAAATGCAGAATGAAGTTTCAGAGTCAATGGAAGATTGAAGCAATAATGCAAACACACATGGACAGCCAGAAAAACAGAGTGGATACTTCTATTTCTGTTATGAACTTGTCAGTCAAATGCAAAATAGAAAAACAATGGTGATTCAATCAGATGAATGGAGAATCAGTAATAAAAATAGCTTAGAATTACTAAAACTATTTAAAATATGGATTTATATACACTTGAGTACATTGTGCCTCAAGGTATTCACTAATGGTATTATGGGCTAATGTTATAAATTGAGATATTTAAAAAGCATTCAGAATATGAAGACAGACTTACTGATGTTTTTCAGTGATGATTAGTCATGCTGTAATTAATCCAGTACCTTAAAATTTTATTAAGCTTAAAATAATTTTTGTTTTTTTGAGACGGAGTCTCACTCTGTCACCCAGGCTGGAGTGCAGTGGCGTGATCTCAGCTCACTGCAACCTCCACTTCCCCGGTTCAAGCAGTTCTCTTCCTCAGCCTCCCAAGTAGCTGGGATTATAGGTGCTTGCCACCATGCCCAGCTAATTTTTTGTATTTTTAGTAGAGATGGGATTTCACCATCTTGGCCAGGCAGGTTTTGAACTCCTGACCTTGTGGTCCACCCACTTCAACCTCCCAAAGTGCTGGGATTACGGGCATGAGCCTGGCCAATAATAAATTTTAGAAGCTTTTTTTGAGGTTTAAGAATAAAAGACAAAAAAACCATAAACGTTGGTTCTTCCTGTTTGGTAACAGTGGCTGAAATGATATATAGATAAATAATTTGAGTATGATGTAAAACTGAAATGTATCCTTTATTAGCAACTATTGTTGAGATAGTGGCAGAACACATTGCTGAAGATTTGAAATGATGGCTATTGTACCAAATTATAGAGTTTGTGAGAGTTTATGTATATTTGGCTAAAAATACAGAGCTTATGGTATTTGGTATACTCTGTTTTAATAATAAAATATATGTAGAACTGCCTTCCCACCCACAACCACTCAGGATAAGATTTACCAGAGAATATACTAAAAGTAGATGATCTAAAATGTTATAAAGAAATAGGACATATGAAGCATAAAGAATAATATATTGTTGTTCAACCATTGTGGAAGACAGTGTGCCAATTCCTTGAGGATCTAGAACCAGAAATACCATTTGACCCAGCAATCCCTTTACTGGTTATATACCCAAAGGATTATAAATCATTCTACTATAAAGACACATGCACACATATGTTTATTGCAGCACTGTTTACAATAGCAAAGACTTGGAACCAACCCAAATGTCCATCAGTGATAGACTGGATACAGAAAGTGTGGCCCATATACATCATGAAACACTATGCAGCCATAAAAAAGAATGAGTTCATGTCCTTTGGAGGGACATGAACAGGGATGAAGCTGGAAGCCTCAGTCTCAGCAAACTAACACAGGAACAGAAAACCAGACACCATATGTTCTCACTTACAAGTGGGAGTTGAACAATGAGAACACATGGATACAGGGAGGGGAACATCACACACAGGGGCCTGTCGGGGGGTGGGGTCAAGAGGAGGTTGAGCATTAGGACAAATGCATGCTGGGCTTAAAACCTAGATGATGAGTTGATAGGTGTAGCAGACCACCATGGCACATGTATACCTTTGTAACAAATCTGCACATTCTGCATACATATCCCAGAACAAAGTAAATTTAAAAATATATATATTTTTGGCCGGGTGCGGTGACTCACACCTGTAATCCCAGCACTTTGGGAGGCTGAGGCAGGCAGATTATGAGGTCAGGATATTGAGACCATCCTGGCCATGGTGAAACCCCCATCTCTACTAAAATGCAAAAAATTAGCCAGGCATGGTGGCGCGCTCCTGTAGTCCCAGCTACTCGGGGCTGAGGCAGAGGAATCACTTGAATCCAGGAGATGGAGGTTGCAGTGAGCCAAGATCATGCCACTGCACTCCAGTGTGGTGAAAGAGCAAGACTCCATCTCAAAAAAAAAATTATCTATCCATCTATCTATATGTATCTCTCTCTCTATATATATGTATCTATTTCCACTTAAATAAATTGAGCACAGAAAGAGAATAATATATTATACTTAGAACCCAGCCTAAGAAAGAAAACATAGCCAGTGGAATTGGTATACCTCTGCAGTCATGATTCTGTTTCCATCCCCCGAGATACTCACTTTTCTGAATTTGATGATTATCATTTCCATATACTTCTTTATACTTCTGCTGTGTGTGTGTGTATGTGTTTGTGTATGTATGTATATGTGTGTGTGTGTGTGTGTATATGTGTTATATTCAGGGCCAGGGCCAGGGTGAAATGAAGAGGCACCTAGGTCCCCAATGTAAGGTAAGGAGCCCTCAGTCTTAGACTTGCGTGACCCCCAGAGTGATGCTTGCTTAAATTTGCTGCCTAAGTGCCTTATTCACCTCACCATAGTCCCAGCCCTCCTCCTGTTAATGTGCATTTTTTTTTAAAGTGCAGTGGCGCGATCTTGGCTCACTGTAACCTCCAACTCCCTGGTTCAAGCAATTCTCCTGCCTCAGCCTCCCGAGTAGCTGGGATTACAGGCATGCGCCACCACACCCAGATAATTTTTCTTTTTTTAGTAGAGACGGGGTTTCACCATGTTGACCAGGATGGTCTTGATCTCCTGACCTTGTGATCCATCCGCCTTAGCCTCCCTAAGTGCTGGGATTACAGGTGTGAGCCACCGTTCCCTGCCCTAATTTACATGTTTTCAAGCTTTATGGAAGTAATATTTTTTGGGTATTGTAACTCTTTTCACTTAAAAATGTGAAGTTGATCTATCTCAATAAATGTAGCTCTGCTGTATTCTATTGTGCACTTGACTAAACTATAATTTTATTTTCCCATGCTTCTGTTGATGGACATTTAGGTTGTTTCTGATTTTGTGTTTACACACAATATCGTAAGCATTCTTGTATATGTCTCCTTAGGACATAGTTGTAGAAGGGAAATTCTGGGTAATTAGATATATCCTTTTTTTTTTTTTGAGGTGGAGTTTTGCTTTAGTTGCCCAGGCTGGAGTGCAGTGGCATGATCTTGGCTCACTACAACCTCTGCCTCTCAGGTTCAAGCGATTCTCCTGCCTCAGCCTCCTGAGTAGCTGGGACTACAAGCACCCACCACCACGCTGGCTAATTTTTTTTGTATTTTTAGTAGAGACGGGATTTTGTCATGTTGGGCAGGCTGGTCTTGAACTCCTGACCTCGTGATTTGCCCACCTCAGTCTCCCAAAGTGCTGGGATTACAGGTGAGAGCCACCATGCCTGGCCTATATCCATGTTTAATATTACTAGATACTGCTTTTGCTGTTCAAAGTGTTATATTTACGCTTTCACCAGCAGTATATGAGAATTAATGTCACCTCATATTTTTGCCAATATAAATGATATTTTCAGACTCATTTTTTTTATTTGATGTGTGTGATGGGTAAATTACATTTTTGTAAATGTTGTGTTGCAGAATAAAACAGATACTAAAAAAATTATAGCTTAGTGAATTATCCTACAGCAAATACTCTGTCATCATCACCCAGGTGAAGAATAGAATTCTACCAGCCCTTTTAGAAGCTCCTCTGTGTACCTCATCCCACTCATAGCCCCTTCCTTCCCTCCCAGAGCAATCACTATCCTGATTTGTGTAGTAATCCCTTCCTTGGATTTGTTTATGGGTTTATACCCCAACTGTAGATCCTTAGATATTATAGTTTAGTCTTGAGTTATTATGTGTAACTTTTTATATGTTTGTTTCCCATTTTTGTTGCCTCTTCTGTTTTTTTTTTAAATTTTTTTTTCTTTTATTGAGACAGGATTTCACCATGTTGGTCAGGCTGGTCCCGAACTCCCGACCTCAGGTGATCCGCCCGCCTCGGCCTCCCAAAGTGTGTTGCCTCTTCTGTGAATTGCCTGCTCATCATATTTTCTTACTGGTTTGTACAAATTGTGTGCATGTCGTGGATACCAGTTGTTTGGTTATATGAATTGCAGGACTCTTTTCCCAGTCTGTGACTTGTCTTTTCATCTTTCTTGTGAGTTTGGATATACAGATTTTTTTAAAAAGTGTAGTTTAACTTAGGCTAACTTTTGCTTAGAAAGTCCTTCCCTATGTTGAGATTAAAAGATATTTTGAGACTACTGTAACAAAAGTTTAACTGCAAATGACATGAACAGGCACCTCACAGAAAAGGAAACACGTATGACCAGTAAATGTATTAGAGATGGGCACCTTCGTTAGTGATCAAAGAAATACAAATCAGGACCATGGTGAGATGATGTCATATACTCATGCTTTTGGCAAAACTGGAAAAGCCTGGTGGACCAAGTGTTGGAGAGATTGGGAATTCACATGATCTCAAATATATCACTGACAGGAACGTCCTTTGGTGCACTTTAAAAAACATTTTGGCAATTCCTTTTTTAGTTATACAGCCAAGATAAACTCTTGGCTTTGTGCAGCAAGAGACAGGTACAACAATGTTTATAGCAACACTGTCCACGATAGAAAAAAAACAAAACAAAACTAGAAACAACTCATTTCCATCAGCAGGAGAGTAGATTAAAATGCAGTTTTGGAATTATGCAACAACAACAACAAAAAAGAATGAACAACAATAGAATGCATCTTAGCAATATAATATTTAGTGAAAACAATTACCCAAGGCTTATGTATAGTAATATATCTTTTTTCTGTTTACTTATTTGAGATATAAGTCACATACCATGTAATTCAACTTACAATTCAGTGGTTTTTAGTATACTTGTAGAGTTGTGCAGACATCACTATTAACTTCAGAACATTTGCATCATCCCCCCAAAAAGAACCCTGTACTCATTAGCAGTTACTTTCTATTCACTTTCCCCCGTCAACCTCCCACAAACCCCTGCAAACCAATGGTTAATTTTCTGTTGCTATGGATTTACCTATTGTGGACATTTCATAGAACTGGAATCATATAATATGTGGTCTGTTGTGACTGGCTTCTTTCATTTAGCATAATGTTTTCAAGGTTCATCCCTGTTGTAGCATGCTTCAGTACTTCATTCCTTTTTATGGCTGAACAATATTCTATTATATGTGTATGCCACAATTTGTATGAATATACTGCAGTTTCATTCCAGCAGTATTTGTTGAAAAGACTATCCTTTCTCTATGGAATTGTCTTGGTACCTTTGTTGAAAATCAATTGACCATAGTGTAAGGATATATTTCTAGACTTTCAGTCTGTTCCATTGATTCCTGTGTTCCATTGATTCCTCTTGCTATCCTTGTGCCAATACTACATGTTTTTATTACCGTGGCTTTGTAGTAAGTTTTCATACATTCATGGATTTCATTTGCTAATATTTTGTTGAAGACTTTTGCAATGAAAATGAATGAACAATGTTCATGAACATTGGTCTGTAGTTTTTTTTTTTTTTGAGACAGAGTCTCACTCTGTTACCTAGGCTAGAATGTGGCGGTGCCATCTTGGCTTACTGCAATCTCCACCTCTGGCGTTCAAGCGACTCCCCTGCCTTAGCCTCCCGAGTAGCTGGGACTACAGTTGCAGGCCACCACACCCGTCTAATTTTTTTGTATTTCACCATGTTGGCCAGGATGGTCTCGATCTCCTGACCTCGTGATCTGCCCGCCTGGGCCTCGCAAAGTGCTGGGATTACAGGCATGAGCCACCGCACCTGGCTGGGAGTTTTCTTTTTTGTACTGCCTTTGTTGAGTTTTGTTATGTAGGTAATGCTAGCTACAAAATGAGCAGCTAAGTGTTAACTTGTCTTTTGTTTTCTGGAAGGGATCTTGTAGAATTGGGCTTGGAGATTCCTTTCACAGAAGGTTCCCCCCCGCCCTATAAATTCAATTTCTTTAGTAGTTATGGGTTATTCTCATTACCTGTTTCACCCTGGGCAAGTTCTGGCAATTTGTAGTTTTTGAGGAATTGGTCAGTTTTAGCTAAGTTGTTATATGTATAGAATAGAATTGTTCATAATATTGCTATGGTGTTTCTTTTAATGTTCATGGGTTCTGTAGTGATAACTTCCACTCTTTCATTAGTAATATTGATAATTTATGCCTTCTCTAATTTTTTGTTTGTCTTACTAGAGGTTTATCAGTTTTATTGATCTTTTCAAAGAACCAGCTTTTGGTTTCATTATCTCTTTCTTTTATAAATTCGAGTTTCAATCCATTATGCTCAGATAACACATTCTGTATGAGTTTAATTCTTTTGAATTTGTTAATACTTGTTTTATGGCCCAAGATCTGGTCTTTCTTGGTACATGTTTCATGTGCACCTAAAAAGAATATACGTTTCATTATTGTTGGTAGAATGTTCTATAGATGTCAATTTGATCTAGCTGGTTGATGGTGTTGCTCAGTTCTTCCACATCCTTGTCACTACCTTCTCCCCGACCCTCTTCAGTGAGGTCATTTCATACATGTGTAATACAGCTGGATTGCTTGGTCACATTCTATATTTCATTCTGGGATCCTCTGATTTTGTTGAAAAAATTGCATGCATTAAGGTTCACTCTTTGTGGCTGGTGTGGTGGTTAACTCCTGTAGTCCCAAAACTTTGAGAAGTAGGGGCAGGAGGACTGCTTGAGCCCAGGAGTTTGAGACCAGCCTGGGCAACATAGTGAGACCCTGTCTGTCCAAATAAAATAAATAAATAAATAATTAATTAATTAAAAGATTAAAAAATAAAGATTTACTCTTTGTGTTGTGAGGTTCTTTCAGTGTTGACAAATGCACAGTGTCATGTATTCACCATTATAGTGTTATACAGAGAAGTTTCTCTGCCCTAAAAATTCTCCTGTGCTTCACCTATTCAGTTCACTGCCTGCTTCCCTCAAACCTCTGGCAACCACTGATCATTTTCCTGTTTCTGTAGCTCTGTTTTCTCTAGAAGGTCATAAAATTGGAATCAAACAGTATGTAGCCTTTTCATACTGGCTTTTTTCACTTAGCATTATGCGTTTAAGGTTCCTCCATGTCTTTTGATGGCTTGATACTTTGTTCTGTTTATTGCTGAACAATATTCCATTTATGAAGTATTGCAGTTTATTTATACATTCACCTATTGAAGGGCATCATCATTTCATCATTGCTTCCAGCTTTTGACAATCAAGAATAAAGCTGTAAACATTTGGGTGCAGATGTTTTGTGTGGACATAAATTTTCAACTCAATTGAGCAAATACCTAGCAGTACGATTATTGGATCGTATGGTAAGACTGTGATTAGCTTTGTAAGAAACTGCCAAGTTTTTTACAACGTGACTGCTTGTGCATTCCCATGAGCAATGATGAGAGTTTCTGCTGCCTCTGCATCCTTGTCAGCATTTTTTTGTTTTTTTTGAGACAGAGTCTTACTCTGTTGCCCAGGCTGGAGTGCAGTGGTGCGATTTCAGCACACTGCAACCTCCACCTGCTGGGTTCCAGCAATTCTACTCCTGTTATTTTGCTGTTTTAATTTATAATTTACAAATAATAAGTGATGTTGAACATCTTTTCATATGCTTATTTACCATCTGTGTATCTTCTTTGGCAAGATTTCTGTTCAGATTTTTTATTGGTTTTGATTGAGCTGTTGTCTTGTTATTGAGTTTTATGAGTTTTGATTTTTTTTTTTTTTTTTTTTGAGATGGGGTTTTGTTCTGTCACCCAGGCTGGAGTGCAGTAATGTGATCATAGTTCACTGCAGCCTCGATCTCCTAGGCACAAGTGATCCTTCCCACCTCAGCCTCCTGAGTAGCCAGGGCTACAGGTATGTACCACCATGCCTGGCTATTTTTGTATTTTTCTTATAGAGATCAGCTTTTACCATGTTGCCCAGGCTAGTCTTGAACTCCTGGGCTGAAATTATATGACCACCTCAGCCTTCCAAATCCTGTTGGGATTACCGGTGTGACTCATCATGCCCCGTGTTCTTCATATAATTTGTATATGAAGTACTTACTTCATCAGATATGTGTTTTGAAAATATTTTCTGTCACTCAGTGGCCTTTTTATTCACTTAATAGTTTCTTTTGCAGGGCAGTTAATTTTCATAAAATCCAATCTATTGATTTTTTTTTAATTTCAGGGGTTGTGCTTTCCAAACTCATTCATTTAGTTTTGCTTTGGGCTTAAGATATTAAACAGCTTCTTCTACTTAACTTTCAGTTTCAACCCTTTTATTTATTTGTTTTTGAGATGGAGTCTCTCTCTGTTGCCCAGGCTGGAGTCCAGTGGCACAATCTCAGCTCACTGCAACCTCCAGCTCTTGAGTTTAAAAGGTTCACCTGCCTCAGCCTCCCTAGTAGCTGGGATTACAGGCGTGTGCCACCACACTCAGCTAATTTTTTTGTATTTTAGTAGAGATGGGGTTTCACTATGTTGGCCAGGCTGGTCTTGAACTCCCAACTTCAAGTGATCTGCCTGCCTCGGCCTCCCAAAGTGTAGGGATTACAGGCGTGAGCCACTGTGCCTGGCCAGGTTTCAACCCTTTTAGATTTAAGAAACTTCACTTATATTTGCATACCTAGGACTCTGGTCTTCTTTATACTTTGTAGACTGAAGCTGTATTCTGGTTCTTTAAATTGGGTGAAATAAAGGTCTGAGTAGGGTGATTTGGACCCACTGAAGATCAGACATGTTTGAATGAATGTGCCTACTGGATTTCTCCCATGCTCACAGGATGAACTATAGGAAGACGGGTGGAGAGTCCTGTGATCACAAAGTCATAAAATTTTATTTGAGCATTAGTGTGAACAAAGATTTTGGCAGTTGAAATGGGAAAAGAGGGTGGATATGAGAGTGATTATGAGGAAGGAAATGGCAGGGTTTGAAGTTAGAGTTAGTGTGAAGGTAATTATATTAGTTGTCTCTAGATTGTGTGGTTAAGAAAAGGCAGAGTGCTAGGAGTCCACGTGGAAGGAGTAGAGAGATGTATTTACATTCATGGTAGCGGTTGGTCTTCAACATTATATCAGAATGGCAAGGGCATCTAATCAGCTGTGGTATTGGAGTAAATATATTCTTATTAGGTATGGAACTGTTAAAAGCACAATTACAAAGATACAGGCATTAGTGTACATAAAGCACTGGCATGGAGTCACCTTTTACTGGGCCTAGAGAAATGGTTTATAGTAATCTCAGTTTTTATGTATCCCAAATCCATTAATTTGGATTTTATGTAACCTGAATTATAAGCTTGCTTGAAATGAAACTACATAATGCCTTAATTCCTTAGTAGCTGACTTGTAGACAAGGATTTAAATGCAGGTATTTTGTTTTGGAGGTTGTCCTTGGAAAAGCCAATAGGGGAGTGGGAAGTGAGATAGGAGAGGGAGGATAGCAAAGATTGCAAATAGAAGATTTGTTATCAAGCCAGGTACTGATTTTTTCACAGTGTTCCCACTGAAAAACTCTAGGAGCTAATGTGAAACGTGTGTCTTAGAGTTACAGTCCTTCAGGGGAAAGGTAGGTGGAGTATTTATATACTGTCTCTTTCAGTAATTGGTTAAGATTGTTTCCAGAAGGTGGTAGATCTACAACCTGTCAGGCCTGCCATGCAGGGAACAAAATGGACTCAAGGTTAGAGAAAGCCCTCAGGGGCTGTCAGGCCAGTGTACCTGGTAAGGGTTGGGGGATATGCGGGCACTCTTTTAACACCTTCCTTAATATCCTGCCATGCAGTTCCAGGATCTTCAGTTCTTTTCCTTTAAGACATCATTGGAAACATTTATTTCCACCTTAAATGAGCCATTCTAGTAGCGTGTTAGGACTGGCTCAGGATGTCCTTTTTGGGACGTTAAATTGTGAGTCATGGAAGAGTGGCCCTTGTCAACAGACATTTCCTTACCAGCCTTATACTTGACCTCCGAGTTCAGCACTCTCAAGATCCAGCTATGTTCTTCCAGTTCTTGCCGGTACATCCCATCATATCATACTGTGTTGGTGAATCAGTGCTTTCGTCTAAAGAGGATCAGTTCCTCCCTATTCTAACAATGCCTGGTTGGTAGCCTAGAAGCAGTGAGGAAGGTAGGCATATATCTCCAGGAGGGCAGGCATCTTTGGAGGCATGCATCCCAGCTGAGACCTCCACTTAGTTTTTAGATAGGCAAGACCGCCCTCTTGTAGTAAGAGGAAGAAAGCTGCTTCTGGCCTAGAGGGTTCAGGAGAATCTTGTAAGGACTGTGAATTCGATCTCTGTAATTTGCTTGCTTTGATAATCGGAACTTGGGTCTAATTTTTAGCACAGTCTATCTTTAGGCAAAGAAATGCAGATGCTGGCAACCAGAAACTGGACAGTTAGGCCTTAGAGGCGCATTGGTAATGGAATAAAGGCAGGGTCTGCCACACCTGTTAGGTCAACAGATGATGCCAGTGTTATGGCTACTGTTGAATAACAGACTTCTTAGCATCAATTGGGTGTGCTGGTCCATTCTAACACTTAGGGAACACTGGCTATGTGCTGGGGATTGTTCTAGGCATTTGATGTGAGTCCTTACAATAATCCATGAGGAAGGTACTTGTGATCATCACAGTTTTACAGATGATGAATCTGAGATTCAGAAGGATTAAGTAATTTTTCCAGAGTCCAACTGTTGGAGCTAGTATTTGAAATTTAGTGCAATTGACTAAAACACTCATTCTTTTGTTATTCCACATTGCTTCCCAATAGATACCCCAATTATGTCCATTTGATAAATGATGAACTTGAGATGCAGAGATTGAGTGATGAGGTGAGTTTCAGGGCTAGTTAAAGAAAACTATAGTTAGAATTCAGGATGCTAACTCTTTTCCTGTTGAATATCATGTTGAACAGTGGCTAAATTTAATACTGGCTGCTTTATAACCTTTACTATTTTTAAAATTCCATTAAATGGTCTGTCTCAGGGTTTCTCAGCCTCAGCACTATTGCTGTTTTGGACTGGATGATGCTTTGTTGTGGAATACTATCCTGTGCATTGTAGAATGTTTAGCAGTGTCTCTGACCTCTGTCTACTAGATGCCAGTAGCACCCTCCCAGTTGTGACAACCAAAACTGACTATAGATATTTCTAAATGTCCCATGGTGGCAAAATTGTCTCTGGTTGAGAAACAGGTCAATCTCTGAAGGCGGTTTTATTATGACAGAACTCACCTAGAGTAACTCAGAAATTTGTTTTGTGAGCAGGGAGCTATATTGCTTTAAAATGGAAGCAGTGCAGTGTAGTGGACAGAACATGAGCTTTGGAATCGGATGGAATTGCTGAATCTCTTGGCCCCGGCACTTATCAGTTCCTGTAGCCTTGATTAAATAATTTGTCTTTTCTGAGCTTTTGTTTCCTCATTTGTAAAATGGGCATTATGTCTCTCTGGTAGGGTTTTGGTGATTAAGCTGGAGGATAATACACATGGAAGAATGAGGGGGAAAAAAAGGAAAAAAATATTCTATAGTAGAAGAAAGTGAAGGAAAGATACAGAAGGGAGTTGTCAAGAGAAGGAGTGAGAGGTACATTGGGGAGGTCTAAGATGGCTGGTGAACCAACCATATCTGCCCTCTTCCCACACTCCAGTCCCAGGCCACTGAGTCTGGAAGAAATTTCTGAATGGAGCCAGGTGTAGTGGCTCATGCCTGTAATCCCAGCACTTTCGGAGGCTGAGGCAGGTGGATCACTTGAGGCCAGGAGTTCGACACCAGCCTGGCTAACATGGTGAAACCCTGTCCCTACTAAAAATGTAAAAATTAGCCAGGCATGGTGGCACGTGACTGTAATCCTAGCTACTTAGGAGGCTGAGGCACAAGAATTGCTTGAACCCAGGAGGCGGAGGTTGCAGTGAGCTGAGATCGTGCCATTACACTCCAGCCTGGGTGACAGAGTGAGACTCCCATCTCCAAAAAGAAAAAAAAAGCTTTATTCCGTATTTTTGCTCCTATTCACTGTGACCATAATCAGTGTTTTAATAAGCCTTCTAGGCAATTTTTTTTCTTTAAATAGACATTATTTTTTAGAGCAGTTCTGGCTTCACAGCAAAATTGAGTGGAAGGTACAGAGATTTTCACATGCATAGCCTCCCCATTGTGATCGCCCCCCACCAGAGTGGTGCATGTGTTACAGTGGCTGAACCTACATTAATGCAGCATTATCATTCAAAGTCCATACTTAATATTAGGGTTCACTATTGGTGATGTACATGCTATGTGTTTGGACAATGTATAATGACATAATATCTACCATTATAATAGCATACAGAATAGTTTCATGGCCCTTAAAGTCTTCTGCTTATCCGCACCTCCCTCTCCACCATGATGGGAACCACTGGTATTTTTACCATAATTTTGCCTTTTCTGGAACATCCTATAACTGATACTGTACAGTATACGGTCTTTTCAGATTGGCTACTTTCATTTAGTAGAAAGCATTCCAGGTTTATCCATGTCTTTTCATGGCTTGATAGCTCATTTCTTAGTGCTGAATAATATTGTATTATTTGGATATACTACAATTTACCCAGTCACTTTGGTTGCTTCCACGTTTTGGCAATTATGAATAAACGTGGTGTAAACATCCGTGAGCAGGTTTCTGTGTGGACATAAGTGTTCACCTCCTTTGGGTAAATACCAAGGAGTGTGATTGCTGGATCATATGGTTAAATTATGTTTAGTTATGTAAGAAACCACCAGTCTTCTAAAGTGGCTGTACCATTTTGCATTCCCATCGGCAATGAATGAGAGTTTCTGTTGTTCCGTATCCTCGCCGGCATTTGCTGTTGTTAGTTGTAGGGTCCAGCCCTGCAGGGTTCTGTGAGCCTCTCCCTGCTGATGTGGAGACAAGAAATTGTAGAAATAAAAGACACAAGACATAGAGATAGAGAAAAGACAGTTTGGGCCCAGGGGTCCACTGCTAATCAAATTGCGGAGACCAGCAGTGGCCCCAATGCCTGGATGCCTCCACTTCTATTGAGTTCCTGAGGGCAGGGTAGGTAGGGCGTGGCCTAGGTGGTCAGAGACTGGAGGCAGGGTAGAGAGAGCATGGCAGTGGGTCAAGTGCATCACGTGTCATTTAGGTAGGGCTCAGGAAGGGCATAATGCGTCAGTACTTTTTCCATACTTGTCACAAAGACATTAAGATTTACGTTACTTCTACTGATTAATTCTTACAAGAAAAAAGGAACCAGGTGCAGAAGCAAAACATAGGGGTGGACATGGAACATGACCATTGAAGCACAGCATCACATAGAGACAGTTAAGCCCCTAGATGTCTCTATGGCCTCCATCAGGCCTTACCACAAGTTGGGAGAAGCGGAGTTTTCTCCTAACTCCTCCAAGGAAGGAGACATTTCAGCTATTTTGGACATCTCCTTCCCTAGCTGGCTGAACAGCGGGCACTTTCCCAGCGCTGGCGCTGCTGCACAGCCAAGGCGCCCTCCAGCAACCTTTATGGGGGTGTGACAGAGGGCTTAAAGTGTCTTGCCTTAGGGTCATTCATTTCACAGTGTCGCCCCAAGTTCACACTTCCGACTTGAGAGGCGTTAGTAAAAGAATTAAGATCGCTTATGAATAACTAATTACTACGGTTATATTTCTAGTTACTTTCTTCTTCATTATTTATATGGAAATAGGCTGAGGCTTTTGGCTCCTGCTTCGGCACTTATGGGATCTCCGCCCTACAGTTAGTGTTCCGGATTTTGGCGATTCTAACGGGTGTGGAGTTTTTTCTTTTTCTTTGAACATTTTTTTAGATGCTTATTTTCCGTTCTGTATATCTCCTTTGGTAAGGGGTCTGTTCAGATTTTATGTGTTGTTTGATTCAGGTTTGTAATAATTGTTTACATGACTTTAGGATACTATCATTTTGTAAGTTTAGATAACTAATTTGTAAAGTATCTAGTTTGTGCTTTATTTCAGAAAGTCCAAAGATTTTTTATTTTAAAAAGATTAAATTTTTTTTTTTTTTAGGGACAGAGTCTCGCCCTGTCAGCCAGGCTGGATTACAGTGGTGCAATCACAGCTCACTGCAGTCTCCAGCTCCTGGGCTCAGGTGATCCTCCTGCCTCAGCTTCCTGAGTAGCTAGGACCACAGGCCCATGTCACTATGCTTGGCTAATTAAAGATATATTTTGTTTTGGTAGAGATGGGGGCTTGCCATGTTGCCCAGGATGGTCTTGAACCCCTGGGCTCAAGCGATCCTCCCACCTTGGCATCCCAAAGTGCTGGGATTATATGTGTGAGCCACTGCACTTGGCCTAAAGAGCCAGTCTTAATCAGAATATTAATTGTAAAATGTAAAGAAATATATTTATATTTAAAATTTTTCTTTCGAATATATTACAACTAAACTTTTTATAACCAGGCAACTTGCTTTAATGGATATGTAATTTGTAGTCATCATATAATTTGTGATTCCAATGTATTTGAGAATGACTTACAACAGTTAAATCTACAAGAGTTTAATCATATTTGAAAATGATTTGCACAGTTTAATCTACTTAGGGAAATTATTTGGCATATGCTCTTTAGATATTTTTTTCTTAATAGAGTAAGGCAAACTTCAGCTGAAATTGTCACAAATTTTGTATCAGTGGGGTTCATGTAATAGGCTATTTGTGTTCTAGTTTTTCCTTATTTTTTATTTTTTAACTGTTTTTTGAGATGAAGTCTCCCTCTGTCGCCCAGGCTGGATTGCAGTGGTGTGATCTTGGCTCACTGCAACATCTGCCTCCCAAATTCAAGCAATTCTTTTGCCTCAGCCTCACAAGTAGCTGGATTTACAAGTGTGTACCACCATGCCCGGCTAATTTTTGTATTTTTAGTAGAGACAGGGTTTCACCATGTTGGCCAGGCTGGTGTTGAACTCCTGACCTCAAGTGATCCACCCACCTTGACCTCCCAAAATTCTGGGATTACAGGTGTGAGCCACCACACCTGGCCTGTTCTAGCTTTTTAGACATAAAGGTTTGGAAATATGTATCTACAAGCAATAATTATTTAAGAAGTTTAATGAAAGAGTTGGGATTCCGTTCTGCCACTTCATAGTTGTGTGCCCTTGAGCAAGTTAGTATTCCTTTAGGCATACTAAAATAATAGTGTCTATAGTATTTATAGATTAGACATCTGCTTACATAATGGGGATAATAATAATTCCAGCACATAGGGTTTTTATGAGAATTAAATGAGATAATGCATATAAAGAGATTGGCAAGTGACTTGGGATAGCCTGTCTGTTAATGTAAACTACTGTCACCATGTAATAGAAAATTTGTATTTAGGAGCTTTTTTTAGTTAGGGGATTGTATTAGTCCATTTACACACTGCTGATAAAGACATACCCAAGACTGGAAAGAAAAAAAGGTTTGATTGGACTTACAGTGCCACATGACTTGCGGAGGCCTCAGAGGTGAAAGACACTTCTTACATGGTGATGGCAAGAGAAAATGAGGAAGAAGCAAAAGTGGAAACCCCTGATAAACCCATCAGATCTCATGAGACTTATTAACTATCACGAGTATAGCATGGGAATGACCAACCCCCATGATTCAGTTACCCTCTCGGTCCCTCCCACAACACATGGGAATTCTGGGAGATACAATTCAAGTTGAGATTTGGTTGGGGACACAGCCAAACCATATTAGGGATGAATACCTTATTTCTTTAATATAAAATTGAATATTTTATTTATATATAAACTAACTGTTCTTATGTCCTTTATTACAGCCTTTCATTACATTTATTTTCTAAATTATATTCAGTAACATGTTTATCTATATGAAACAGTAGAGATATGGGAAATTATCTCAACTAATCCAGGAATCTGCAGAGAAAATAACTGAAGTTAAAAATAAGACAGCTTATATTTTTAGCACAGTAAGCAATTGTATGAGCTCATATAAGTATTGATTAATATTTTAGAAGCTATCAAATAAAAGGACAGTGGTTTACCTTTTTCTGAATCAGGCTTCCAGTTTATTTTTATTGATACCGTCTTAAAATGTGTATTTGCAACTTGGTTTTCTGTACCTCTTTACAATAGAATGATTAGCACTTGATTGAATTGTCAAATTATACAGTGGTTTATTGTATCTTTCTTTGTCTCTAGGATGATTGAGGAAAGTGGGAACAAGCGGAAGACCATGGCAGAGAAGAGGCAGCTGTTCATAGAAATGCGTGAGTCTTGAGTCCTTGTTCAGATGTGTGGGAATGTTTGTGGGTTTTTTGTTTTTTTATCAAGTCATAGCTTTTAATCAATTACAAGTTTTATGTTATAAGCTTCAAGAGGGAAGAATGAGAGAGAGTTAAAGAACCAAGGAATTGAAGGACCCCAAGCCAAAGCATGTATTTTAATAGAATTGACTTGCTTAGGCAAGGCCGTAAATAACAAGGCAGAAATGTTACCTAGAATGTCTGTGATTTTGTACCATGACAGTCAATTTAGATCTCCTGCTGTAACTCCATTGTTACCATGAGCTTGGTAACATGAGGTGGTGATTAGTGATTAATATGTTATATTAGTTACCTTCTACTACATACCAGTTCTGAGACAGAAGGGGACTAAGTGTTAGGGCGACACCTAACACTAAAAACTAAAAAGTTTGGAAAACTAAAAAGAATGTGTATTTTGATATACTTTTAACTTTAAATATTCTTTTAAAAATTGGATTCTTGTATACAGTTCAAACAAAGAGAAGAAGATGGCTGAGAGAAGTGGGGTGGTTGCCAATCCTTGCAGGATTGTTTTGCTCTGTGACTGTTTGTCTATGTGACCATGACCATGTGACCTTGACCAACTCAAGGTCACATTCGCTGAACCTCAAATTCCTTTGCCATGAAATAGGGGTTATTGGTCTGGACCAGTGATCATCAAACCTTTAAAAGTACTGTACTTTTTTTTACTCAGTGACATCTTACAAGGACCCTCAACATATGAGTATTATAAAATTGCCAGTGCTTGGTTGAAGCAGGAGAGAGGAGGAAGAGCCAGCCTGGGATAGCCCCCGGGGTCCTAGCAGAATTCTAGAATTCTGTATATCGCAGTATGATAATCAGTGAATAAAAATATCAGAAGGCCCAACTCTCAACATATTTGACATCTTTAGGGTCTTCGTAATGGTAGGCAGAGTTTGACTCAGCTAAGTCGTGTGTTGTCCTGTCAGTCATAGGCTGGATAACTATTTGTTAGAGGTGGTAAAGAAGAAATTTTGGCATTGGATAGGCAGCCTGACTAGGTGATCGTTAAGGACTTTTGTAGTTCCAAATTTCTAATTGCTAATAATCCAAGCCAGATACCTTGGAGTCATTTCCCTTCACCTCACCTTCTACCTCCAAAGAAATCAGAAGGCATCTGAGTTTTACCAGGTACATGAGTCTGAATCTGTTCGTCACACCACAGTGGCTTTGAGTCCAGCTTTGCAGTTAGGGAGACTGCTTAGTTTGGATCTTGGCTGCCTCACTTCCTGGCTGAATAACCTTAGGCAAGTTAACTTAATCTCTCTGGGACTCCGTTTCCTCATCCATAAAGCAGGAATGGCACTGACTTCATAGAACTGTGAAGATTAAATGAGATAATATGAATAAAGCAGTTGGTACGGTGCCTGACACAGAGTAGGACATACTTGTTATGGATGGTTGTGTTTATCACTAATGTTTTCTTTAATCATTGGTACTTTTCTGAGCAAAAGCAATAATTTCCTGATCCCTTTTTCTAGTCTTGACCCTCTCAAATCCACTATCTATGATCAGCTACCAGATTGAACTATATAAATCTGTGCTACTTGTTTTTTTTTTTTTGAGATGGGATCTTGCTCAGTTGCCCAGGCTGGAGTGCAATGGCACCATTTTGGCTCACTGCAACTTCTGCCTCCCAAGTTCAAACGATTCTCCTGCCTCAGCCTCCTGAGTAGCTGGAGTTAGAGGCACTGCCACAATGCCTGTCTAATTTTTGTATTTTTAGTAGAGATGCAGTTTCACCATGTTGGCCAAGATAGTCTCAAACTCCTGACCTCAAGTTATCTGCCTGTCTTTGCCTCCCAGAGTGCTGCGATTACAGGCATGAGCCACTGCACCCAGCCTAAATGTGTGGTACTTCTTTGCTTAAATTCCTTTACTTGCTTCTTATCACTTTAATGGGAAGGACCCCACTCCTAAGAATGCCAAACAAGGCCCTTCTGGCACCTGTTTTGCTCTTCCCACTAGTTCCCAATTTTTCCATCACATGCCTTGCATGTTACTTTCCAGGAATACTGAATTGGCTTTCTTGCAGATCATGTGGCTTCACGCCTTGTGCCTTTGCACAATACGGTTATCTCCACCATCTGGCACACTGCTCCTGCCTACCCTTCAAATCTCAGCACAGGGGTCATCTTTTCCCTTCAACTTTGAGTGCATTTATTGAGGATCTACCATGCTCCAGGCACTATTCTGGGTGCTAGGGCTACAGGGGAGAACAGAACACAGTCCCTGACCTCACTTATGAAACTTCTATTTTAGTAAAAGGAAGCAGACAAAATGGGAAACCAAATACACAAACACAGTAATTCCTGATATTCCTGATACTCAGAAGAGGCTGAGGTGCCTTAAGTAAATACACATGGGCTTGCAGGCGTGATGGAATAGAGATCTGAGGTAATCCTGCCAAGAACTGGGTTTACTTCTTTGTAAATGTTACTACTCTTACACAGAAACCTCATATGAATTGTCATCCTCTGTAACAAACTTAAGGAACAACAGTCAGTCTGGGAGACATTTGGTGAGTATGGCTTCTTGGGTCTCCCCTGTTTCTTCACAGGCAGAATTGCATGGGTGACTATAGTATCCTCTGCTAGAAGACCCACCCACTAATTTCCAGCAATGTCAGCCAGAAACTCCAGTATAACTACTTTCTGTGGATGCCAGAATCACCTTTTTCCAGCCATTATTCAGTTGTATCATTTAGTGTGTTGATTTTAGTATGTCAATTTTGAATCTAGGATGATTAAGGAAAGTGGGAACAAGCGGAAGACCATGGCAGAGAAGAGGCAGCTGTTCACAGTACTCTTTCTCAACTCTTACTAGTCTTAATATAGATGTCTACTTAGGTAGGTAACCATACCATTGTTTTTCTTTTTTTCTTTTTCTTTGAGACTGTGTCTTGCTCTGTTGCTCAGGCTGGAGTGCAGTGGCATGATCACAGGTCACTGCAGGCTCAACCTCCAGGGCTCAGTTGATCTCCCACCTCAGCCTTCTGGGTATCTGGGACTACCTGGCTAATTTTCTTGTTTTTAATAGAGATGGGTTCACACTATGGTGCCCAGGTTGGCTCAAGTGATCCTCCCACCTCGACCTCCCAAAGCACTGGGATTACAGGTATGAGCTACCATGCCTGGCCAGTAACTATACCATTTTTAAAGAAAGACAGTCTTGACTCTTCCTTTTGTAATTGTAATCCTTATACCTTTTTCTTGACCTAGTGTACTGGTTAGGGCCACAGATATTATATTGAAAAGTAGGAAGTACAGCAGGCATCCTTGTCTTGTTTTTGATTTTCATAGGAATGTTTCTAAGATTTCACTGTTAAGAATGATGGTTGCTGCAGGTTAACCTGATAAAGGTGAAAGAACTAATATGTCCTAATTTGCCAGAAATTATTATCATTGTTTTCTTTTCCTTTTTTTTGAGATAGAGTCTTACTCTGTCACCCGAGTGCAGTGGCACAATCTTGGCTCACTGCAACCTCCACCTCCTAGGATCAAGTGATTCTTCCCCCCTCAGCCTCCTGAGTAGCTGGGATTACAGGCTTGCGCCATCACGCCTTGCTAATTTTGTGTTTTTAGTAGAGATGAGGTTTTTCAATATTGATCAAGCAAGTCTCAAACCCCTGACCTCGTAATCCACCCACCTCAGCCTCCCAAAGTGCTGGGATTACAGGCGTGAGCCACCGTGCCCAGCTGTTTTCTTAAGTCATGAATGAATATTGAATTTTATCAATGTTTTCTGCTTCCCTTGAGATGAATGTATTTCTTCTTTACTCTGTTAATATAGTGCTGGGGCCAGCCATCTTTTTCTTAAAGAGCCAGAAAGTAAATATTTTAGGATTTGCAGGCCATATGATGAGTTCTTTCTCAAGCTACTCAACTCTGCCACTGTAGCATAAAAGAAGCCATAATAATTTAATAATCTAAGTAGTTTGTATATTTTTAACTTTAATTTTCAGAATACTTCCTTTTGGAGCTCTTTTAAAAAATATAATTGTAACTTTTAGATTCAGGGAGTACCTGTGTAGGTTTGTTACATAGTTTGTATTTTTCAACCCTGTGTTACCTTCACTATTATGACTCTATATAATATCCTTAAGCCTTTATGTTTTTAGGCAGCATTTTTACGTTTTCTGTTATGAACAGTGATGAAATTAGTTTATTCTTTCTTTGCTTAATATTTTATCTTTTAGACCCTAAGCAACATGAGAATAAGGATCACATCTGTTTATTATGGTGGTGCCTCAATAAATATTTATTAAAAGAAGAATGGAATATATTAAATAGAAATAAGTTGGTAGTTTATGATTCTTACATGATATAAAATCACTAAGAAAAATGAAAGGTAACGGATGAAAAGAGTAATCCTCAACTCTGGTGCTAGCCTGAAAGCTTTCCAGTTGATTCTACAAGGTACTTGATACCAGGCCTCCATGCTCAGAGATTCTGATTTTATTTTGTCTTTTCTAAAGTTTACCAATTTTATTGGCAAAGGACCGACTTTTGGCTTTATTGGTCCTCTTTATATATCTTTTTTCTCTGCCTCATTTGTGCTGTTTATTTTCCTCTTCATATTTAGGCAATTCTGTTATTTTTCTAACTTATGTTGGATTACTAAGGCCATTTGTTTTCTTATGTAACCAGGCCTTTTTTTTTCTTATGTAAGCATTTAAGAATAAACTTTCCTGTTATTTTTTTTTCATCCCAAGTGTTCTGATAATTACTGTTTTTCATGATCAGTTCTCTATTTTCTCTAATTTTTATTATTAATTACCTAGAAATATACTTTTTTTGATTGGTTGGTTGGTTGGTTGATTGACTGATTGATAGAGGCAGGGTATTGCTGTGTTACCCTGGCTGGTCTTGAACTCCAGGGCTCAAGTGATCCTCCCATCTGGGTCTCCCAAAGTGCTGGGATTACAGGCGTGGGGCACTGTACCCAGCTGGAGTATCTTTTAAAATTTGAAAGTAAATGTTTTAGTTAAAAAAACCTGTATAACTTAATTGGGTTTTGGGTCTGGAAATGAGGGAAGATCTAGAATCTTTGAATTTGTTGATAATTTACGTTTTGTGTTTTTCCAGTATTCCGTGAGTACTTGAAAATGTGTATGATTTCTGCATTATTTAGATCAAGCTTGTTGCATATTTCATTAAAATCTTTTTTGTCCTTGGTGATTTGATTGCTTGATCTTAATCACTAAGAGATGTTAAATATTCCTGCTTTGATCAAGATTATTCTATTTTTTCCTGTACTTCTATTAGCTTTTGAAACTTTAATTCTTAGATGCATGTACCTTTAAAATGTTACGTCTACCTAGGAAAATGAATCTTTTATCATTATATAGTTACCTTTTTTATCTAGTAATACTTCTGATGCTTTGAAGTCTATTTTGTAGCATATTGATATAGCTAATGCTGGCTTTCTTTCAGTTAGCATACTTAGAACAGTGTATATCTTTTAATTCTTTTACTTTAAAAATTTCTGAATTCTTAGGTTTTTGTCTCTTGTAAGTAGCATAAGCTAGAATTTTTTTTTTTTTTTTTTAAAAACAGTATGACAATCTTTGCCTTGTCACTGAAGAGTTTATTCTGTCTAGGCTTTTTAGTGCATACTCATGTATTTCATATTTTCTGTTGATGAAAAGTGTCAAATTCTGTAAAATATTTGAAGAGATTTATTCTAAGCTAAATATGAGTGACCCTGGTTCATAACACAGCCCTCAGGAGGTCCTGAGAACATGTGCCCAAGGTGGTTGGGGTGCAGCTTGGTTTTATACATTTTAAGGAGGCATGAAACTAAAATTAAATACATTTGAGAAACACATTAGTTTGGTTCAGAAAGGCAGAACAACTTGAAGGGGTGAGGGGGAGCCTTCTAGCTTATAGGTAGATTGAAAAGTTTTCTGGTTGACTATTGGTTGAGTTTACTCAAAGACTTGCGATTGATGGAAAGGAAAGTCTGGGTTGCAGTAAGAGGTTGTAGAGACCAAAGTTTTATCATGCAGATAAAGCCTCCAGGTAGCAGGCTTCAGAGAGAATAGGTTGTAACATGTTTCGTATTAAACTTAAGATCTGTGTTGACAGTAATGCCAGAGGGGTAGAGTGAGGCACGTTTGACCCCAGCTTCCTATATCATGGCCTGAAACAGTCTCTCAGGTTAAATGTTAAAAGAGCCCTGGCTGAGGAGGAAGTCCATTCAGATGGTTGGGGAGCCTTAGAGTTTTATTTTTGGTTTACATTTCCATTACGTTTCCATTTTGTGCTTCGATTTTGTCCTTTCTTTGATGTGTTCCTTCTTTCTTTCCCTGTCTTAGAGGGGCTGAGCTTGCTTGCTTCCTTCCATCCCATTGCTTCCCTCTACTTGGTTGTGAGTTGGGTATGTTTCTGCTCTTTACCATAGAAATATTAACATTAACTAAAATATAGCTTATCAATACTTGTAACTTTGTTTAAATATGAGAATATTGGAATATTTTAGGGTACCTCCTTTATGAAATTTATACCATTTTTAGTATTATCTTCTTTAAGGTCTGGGCGCAGTGGCTCATACCTGTAATTCCAGCACTTTGGGAGTCTGAGGCAGGTGGATTGCTTGAGCCTAGGAGTTTGAGACCAGCCTGGGCAACATGGCAAAACCCTGTCCCTAGAAAAAGACAAAAATTAGCCAGATGTGGTGACTTATTCCTGTAGTCCCAGCTGCTCAGGAGGCTGAGAGTTGGGAGGATTGCTTGAGCCTGGGAAGTCAATGTTACAATGAGCCGAGATTGTGAACCTGCACTCCAATGTCTAGGTGAGTGAGACCCTGTTAAAAAAAAAAAAAAAGATATATTTTTTAACCCTACAGATTAGACTTTGTTATTATTTTGTATAATCTAATCCATTTAGCTATTACTTTCTTTTTTTTTTTTGAGATGGAGTCTTGCTCTGTCGCCCAGGGTGGCATACAATGGCTCAATCGCGGCTCACTGCAACCTGTGCCTGCACCACCACACCCAGCTAATCTTTGTATTTCTAGTAGAGATGGGGTTCTGCCATGTTGACCAGTCTCTTCTCAAACTCCTAACTTCAAGTGATCTGCCTGCCTTGGCCTCTCAAAGTGCTGGGACTATAGACATGAGCCACTGCACCCGGCCATTTAATTATCCCTTTCTTTGCTTGCTATTATTCTTACTTGTGTTAAATTCAGATAAATGTAAATTTGAATCAAGGTGGAGAAAGGAAATGTGTCCCCAGCATTTCCCTTTGTGGGATGCTTTCTCTTCTTTCCCTAGTTCACCCGCTGAGAGAGTCATCCTTCAGTGTTCAGTGGTCTTGGTTGTATTTGTATCTTCCTCTCTGATGGGACCTCTGGCCTCATCTCTGTTTCCCAGGGTTTTAATTCTTACCGCAAAGAAAAAGGTAAGTCATTTATGTTACTTATTTGGACTAACAATCCCTTGAAAAACTTCTTTTTTTTTAATTTTTTATGCAGAATCTTGATCTGTCACCCAGGCTGAAATGTAGTGGCACGATCTCAGCTCACTGCATCCTCTGTCTCCAAGGTTTAAGTGATTCTCCTGTCTCAGCCTCCCAAGTAGCTGGGATTACAGGCGTGCACCACCATGCCTGGCTGGTTTTTGTATTTTTAATAGAGATGGGGTTTCGCCTTATTGGCCAGGCTGGTCTCAAACTCCTGACTTCAGGTGATTCTCCTGCCTCGGCCTCCCAAAGTGCTGGGATTACAGGCATGAGCCACTGTGCCAGGCTAAACATTTTTTAAATTATAAATGCTTGTGAAAAATTTTAGACAATTCAGCATTTTATTATGCGTGCATCTTCTAGCTCTATAATCTCTTCTCCCTCCATCCCCTTTTCCTCCTCATCCCTCTTCTTCCCATTTGCCTTGCTTTTTAAACAAAACACATTTACTTCCTTGTATCTTCCATGGATTTGTTACAGGAAAGGGATCCTGGTCCAGACCCCAAGAGAAGGTTCTTGGATCTTGTGTAAGAAAGAATTCTGGGCATACCCATAGAGTAAAGTGAAAGCAAGTTTATTAAGAAAGTAGAGGAATAAAAGAATGGCTGCTCTGTAAACAGTGTAGCCCCAGGGGCTGCTGGATGACCATTTTTTTTTTTATTTTTTATTTTATTTTTTTTTTTATTTTTTGCTAATTTTTGTAATTTTAGTAGAGATGGGATTTTACCATGTTGGTCAGGTTGGTCTCGAACTCCTGACCTCGTGATCCACCCACCTCAGCCTCCCAAAGTGCTGGGATTACAGACATGAGCCACTGTAGCCAGCCTACTATTATTATTAATTATCATTTTGAGATGGAGTTTCACTCTTGTTGCCCAGGATGGAGTCAAATCTCAGCTCACGGCAACCTCCGCCTCCTGGGTTCAAGCGATTCTCCTGCCTCAGCCTCCCGAGTAGCTGGGATTACAGGCGCACGCCACCATGCCCGGCTAATTTTGTATTTTTAGTAGAGATGGGGTTTCTCCATGACGGTCAGGCTGGTCTTAAACTCCCAACCTCAGGTGATCCACCCACCTCGGCCTCTCAAAGTGCTGGGATTACAGGTGTGAGGCACCACGCCCAGCCTCAAATATTTTTCAACATAACCCAGTATATCTAAAATATCATCATTTCAGCATGTGGCACTAGCCACATTCCAAGCACCCCGAAGCCACACGTTTGGGCCAGCACAGATCTGGAATGGGAGGCCCACAGGATAGGAGCTTCTGCCCGGACCTCTGCCCACTGCCCCCACTCCGTGACAGTGAGGAGGGACCTCTGGAGGCCGAAGGTGAAGTGAGCCCCTGAGAAATACAAGGCAGAGCCCCAGTTTTGTTGTGGGTGGGGGCAACTAACTATCTG
>PVKP010032260.1:0-26134 GCA_004027715.1 Plecturocebus donacophilus | reverse complement strand
ATTCAAATTGTTATTTCCAGCTACTTAAGTTTGTAGAATTTTTATAATGTAAATATATTAGTAAGAAATATATTTTTCCATTTTGAACAAGAAATGTTGAATATTAAACCAATATTGAATTGGTTGACTGTTAAGCCAGTATTGTAACTTACACACAGATATGAAAATAAAGATGTTGGCTTTGAATTGTCTTTGAATTTTTTCTTGTGTACTTTACTGCGTAATAAATAGCATTAATAATAAACATTTTCAGGTGTCCTCATTAAAGAAGAATGTGGGTCAGTTCAGTGGCTTTCCATTTGAAAAAGGAAGTGTCCAGTATAAAAAGAAGGAAGAAATGTTGAAAAAGTGAGTTATTTTTATAAATACTATATTTTGATCAATATGCTTTAAGTTTATTTTTTAACGTTTACAAAATGATCACATTCGGACCAGATGCGGTGGCTCCTGCTTGTAATCTCAGGACTTTGGGAGGCCAAGGCAGGCAACCCAGGTCAGAAATGAAATAGGTCAAAACCCTCATACTGATCAGTAGTGGGATGGCTGCCACTGCATTGCAGCCTGGGCAATGTAGCAAGACCCCATCTCTTAGAAAAACACAAAAGATTACTGAAAACTTTTTTTTTTTTTTTTTTTTTTTGGAGACAGAGTCTCGCTCTTTTGGCCAGGCTGGAGTGCAGTGACGCAATCTTGCCTCACTGCAACCTCTGCCTCCCAGGTTCAAGCAGTTCTCCTGCCTCAGTCTTTGGAGTAGCTGGGATTACAGACATGCGCCACTACGCCCAGCTAATTTTTTTTTGTGTGTTACTACTAGAGATGGGTTTCACCATGTTGACCAGGCTGGTCTCAAACTCCTGACCACAGGTCACCCACCCACCTCAGTCTCCCAAAGTGCTGGAATTACAGGAGTTAGCCACTGTGCCCAGCCAGTTACTGAAAACTTGAAGAAATTGTTATTTCCTTGAAGAAAAATATACACAGGTTAATCATTTAGAGTGCAAAACTCAGAAGGTTTAAAGAGAATGTAGTAATCGTTCCCATTCCTGTCCCCTGTCAGCCACTCTGTTTAAATGGCTTAAACTGTTTAAACTGTTTTGAAGATAATCGGTTTTATGGAAAGAATGTTCTTCATGATAATGCAAGCAAGATGATATATTCTTAAAGCTTTTGTTTATTAAATGCCTTGTACTTAAGAACTCAAATAAAAATAATTACGTATTCTTGCATTGAAATATAGTAGCAATGCTGTTGGGGAAAATGTAATATTTAATTGAAGAAGAATTACCAAGGCCATGAATTTTATAGTATTGAAAACATTTTACTTAATTTTCTAGTTAATTTACTTAGTTTGTTCTTATACTGCATGTACAACTTAAACGGTAAATGGTGTTTCTAATTGTTAATCATATTTAGTTGTATACTGGTAATGATTATTAAGAGCAAGATTCAGAGAAACATTGGCCACTTTTTTTAATGTGTGTAACTGAGCCAGTTTGGTTGGGTATTCCCTTTGTATTGTGGAGAACATTTGTAAGCTTTCCTATATTAACACCTTGGTTTCTTCCATTTTCTGTTTCAGATTTAGAAATGCCATGTTAAAGAGCATCTGTGAGGTTCTTGATTTGGAGAGATCAGGTGTAAATAGTGAACTAGTGAAGAGGATCTTGAATTTCTTAATGCATCCAAAGCCTTCTGGCAAAGTGAGGATCAATTTTTACTTTTTTCATAAGAAATCAGTTACTCATAGCCTCTTTGCTTTTTCTGTGAAACAAAAATTGGTTAATAGTAGCATTGCTGTCAGTATTCAGTAATGTCTACATTCAAAGAATATACCTTCTGTTGACATATCAACAATAAGTTCATGATAGAAATAGTATAGATGCCATAGGGATATGTTGCTTCAAATCAGATACAAGGGATATAAGGTTTAGAAAAGTGAATTAATGTCAGAAGGGACAGAATGTACAGGTAGTCAGGATTAGCTATCTAGAAGACACTGGAAGAATAGAAAGATTGGGTCAAGTGTGAGGTGCAAGGCTGGAGAGAAGGAATGCAACCTGTAAACAAGTGAAGAAAGACAAAATAGGGAGTATATTAGAACTGAATGTTATCCTAGATCCTGGAATGAGTTATTAAAAAGTGACATTTAAAAGCTAACTCTTTGAGTTTCCAGAATCCACAGCACAGCCCCGGAGCTGGACAAGGAAGTAAAATGGCCTGATAGTTTTCTTACTCTTCCTAAAACCTAGTAGATTTGCCCTAATTATTTAATGGTAACAAATGACATAGGTGACTTAAAATGTCTGTTGAAGTGTTATATGACCTTGTATTTTCAGTAAGTTTTAGCTCTGTCAGCAAATGTTTTTATATTCTTCCCCATCTTGACAGGAAAGGAAGTATGAAGAGATCTGGCAGGTCTAGGAGTTCAGGGGAATGCCATCTGGAAATGGGAGAGGGCATTAAAAATCAAAATCAGAAAATAGCTCTGTGACTTTGTTTTGGACTGCCCTTGGTCCTTATTACCATTAGCTGGACAAGGACAGATAAAAGCATTTAAGGTGTTAACTTTTGTTACACAGTGACAAACGCAAGGGGTATGATGATTTTTGTTTTAAGTTGGCTTATTTAAGGACAAAATACTTTTTATTTTCTAACTTTAGCTGTACCTGTAATTTTTAAGGATTTAATGTGGCAAAGTGTTCACTTAATTTCTCAGAAGCAATTACTAAGTTGTTATGGTGGATATTTTTATATTTATCTTTTTCTCAGTGATTTTTCAATTTGTTGGTTTCAGGATACTGTTGCCCATTTAAAAAATTAATGAGAGCCCCAAGAGCTTTTTTTTAATATGAGTTATTTTGATTTTCACTATATTTGACATTAGAACTGAAAATTTTTATTTTAAAATGTTAAAAATAATATATTCTATGATAACTTTTTAGGAGAATTAAAGAGAGGCATTATTTTATGTTTTTGTACATCTGTTTAATGTCTGGCTTAAGAGAATACAGCAAGATTACCATTTGCTTCTACATTCAGTCTTTTTTTTCCTGAGACGGATTCTCGCTCTGTTGCCCAGGCTAGAGTGCAGTGGCACAATCTGGGCTTACTGCAACCTCCCTCTCCCAGGCTCAAGCGATTCTTCTGCCTCAGCCCTCCTGGTAGCTGGGATTATAGTCGTGTGCCACCATACCCAGCTAATTTTTGTGTTTTTAGTAGAGATGGATTTTGCCATATTGGCCAGGCTGGTCTCAAACTCCTGACCTCAGGTGATCCACCTGCCTCGGCCTCCCAGAGTGCTGGGATTATAGGCATGAGCCACCGTGCCTGGCCCCATCCAGTCTTTTGCAGTGTGTTGCTTTGCTTAAAATTTATGAAGGGCCTGATGCAGTAACTTATGCCTGTAATTCCAGCCCTTTGGGAGGCCGAGGCAAGTGGATCACTTGAGTTCAGGAGTTGGAGACCAGCCTGGGTGACAGAGTGAGAATCTGTCTCAAGAAAAAATTAGCCAAGCACTGAGACACATTCCTGTAGTCCCAGCTACTTGGGAGGCAGAGGTGGAAGCCTGAACTCAGGAGTTGGGTGTTGCAGTGAGCTACATTCATGTCATTGCACTCCGTCCTATGTGACAGAATGAGATTCTGTCTCAAAATAATAAGTATGTGAAGAAAACCCAGCCCCACATAGGTATGTAGTTGGAAAAAAAGGAATATTTTAAAGTCCTTTTAGATAATTGTGTATATTGTCTTTTGATACCATACAAAACCAAAACTCTATAATTTGTAGTTTCCTAAAGGTTAGTTACAGTGTTTAATGTGGGTCTCAAAACTTGGGTCTCTTATCAACATATGCATGGTTTTGTAACATGCCTTTACCATTTGTAAGTATTGGTTCCCTGACCTACATGTCCCAAATGTTGACATGTTTTACTGAACACTGTCGTTATTCATGTTCATTAATATAAACACCACCTCATCACAAAATGCTTAGGCCTTGGGAAACTGTCAGGTTCACAGTAGTAGATGTGAATTTTCCAGAATCCCAATTTCCACTTAAAATCATAAAATTTATCAATATTGATAAATGCTGTCAGTTTTCCTTGAAGTGACAAGCTCACCTTGTATATTTTCGAAATCATCGCCATCAAATACCTAAGTCTGAATTGGCTATATTTCTTTTAAAAAGTGGCGTTCTGTGGAAGGTGGGGTTTGCAGTGAGCTGAGGTCGTGCCACTGCACTCCAGCCTGGGCGACAGAGCGAGACTCTCCAAAAAGTGGTGTTCTATGAAAAAGGAGCTTGGAATGTGTTTAACTCACAACTGAGTTACACAAATGCTTTTCCTTGAGAAAACCATTGAACTTCAATTGTAGCCATATTTGTGTTGAACTTCTTTTTTGTCACAGATAATAGAAAGACATGTACCTGAGAGTTAACACAGTATTTATTTTATGAAAGACATTATTAAGTGAAACCATTTTCCTTTTTTTTGGTTGTTGTTGTTTCTGCTGGTATGTGGTTGTGAGGAATACAGTAATTAATACATATTGCTTTTTTGATTAGTACTAAGGTGCCCTCAGTTTTATCCACCTTTAACTTTCCTTTGCTTTTGCACAATTAGTACAAATGCCAGTGCAGTGAAAAGAGCAAATAAATAGTTTTCTGCTGTTATTATGAAAATAGTTTCTACCTCGTAGACTCCTAAAAAGGTCTCAGAAAACCCCAAAGTCCTTGAACAACACTGATAATCTGTTTTTTCTTGTCATATAGAATCTAGCTCTTCTATCAGTTTTACATATATGACTCTGTGGTGATTACTCCTTAATTTGATGGTATCAAGCTCAAGCTATTTTCTTTTTTTTTTTTTTTTTTTTTTTTTTTTTTTTTTTTTTTTTTTTTTTTTTTTTTTTTTGAGACGGTGTTTTATTCTCTTGCCTAAAGTGTCGTGGTATGATCGTGGCTCGATGCAACCTTGACCTCCTGGTTGAAGTGATCCTCCCACCTCAGCCACTCAAGTAACCGGGACTATAGCTATATGCCATCATGTGTGACTAAATTTTACATTTCTTAGAGACAGGATCTCACTATATTGTCCAGGATGGTCACAAACTCCTGGGCTCAAGTGATCCACTTACCTTGGCCTCTGAAGTTGTTGGTATTATAGGCATGAGCCATCGTGTCTGGCCTGGAGCTGTATTTTATGCGACCAGAAGTTTCCTTTTTCTCCTCTGTAAGTTTTTCAGTTGTTAAATGAACACAACATTAATCATTGATTGCTTTCCTATCCTCGTAATGTACTTTATTTTATTAGATTTTGTTTCCAAAAAGAGATAATGCTATTGACACTGATTCTGATTAATAGATTTAACTATTTTTAGAGCCAGTATAGGAAAACTAAAGCATTTCTGTATCACTACTTTTTGGATTTTGGTTTTGAAACTCCTCATTTACTTTGGTGAATTGCATTTTTTGGTCGGTTACTTGAATGACTTAACATCCTTTCACTTTCCTGAATAGATTTATCCAGAACCTGTTTCAGTTCTCATATTAATAATTCGATATACAGATTGCATCCTTGCTACGTGTATGTGGTTTCTGAGCTGAGATTATGAGGGATATTATGTTTTTCTAATACGTTTGAGACCTGGAGTTCATATAACAAGTAAGAGCTTGGAAAGTGAGAGTTACCTTTTCTCCAAACAGTGCTGTCAAAGAATTTATCCATGTAGATTAAGGTCCTGATAATAGTTGGTAATAGTAGTATCTCACATAGCAAGGATAGGTGTATGCATTCACAGTTTCTTATAAAGAATCTTCTCTGAGACATGTCTTTGATCCACTAACTTCAAGTTCCTGGAATGACCTAGTTTGGCTATTTCCTAGTGTGCCTTTGGAAGGGTAGGTTGTTGGGGCAATCTAGAAACTATCCTTTGGTTTGTTTGCAGTGAGCCTGAGAGCACCATATTACACAAAGCAGCCACTTTTTCTTAATTTTTGTGTAGGTGACAGTGACCCCTAGACTGAAGATTCCTGGGAAGTAAAGGACCTGTTCTACTCTTGCATGAAAAATATTGCCTAAAGTTACCACAAACATTTACATAATTGGATAGTTTAAGGTTATGTTATAGAATTTTACCTTAATGTTTCTGCTTATTGCAGAAGACAAAGTAACAAAGGTAGAAATAATATAAAAGATGCTCAACCCTAGAAATAAATATTAATTCCGTAATGTGTATTTTTACATTCTCTGTGTTAGGTGATTTTTACGGTTTTCAGTTTTAGAATTTAGCAAAACTTCCTTGAGAAACACTAAAATTAAATTTTTTGTTTAATATAATCAACTCATTTTCTTCAGGTGATCTCTGCTTTTAAATATACATGGTTTAATTGATTATCAGAATAATAGCAACATTTATTTATTATTCTTAGTTTCATAATTAATATGCCCATCATTTATTGTTTACATAAAAGCATCAGTGAGAATATGATCCTGACATTACTGAAAGTAGAGGCCAGAAGTAATATGAATATAAACTGTATAGTTCATTCATAAATTCATAATATATAATTGGTTATAAAGTTTTATATTTTTTATGGGCTGGGCATGGTGGCTCACACCTATAATCCCAGCACTTTGGGAAGCCAAGGTGAGTGGATCACTTGAGGTCAGAAGTTTTGAGACCAGCCTGGCCAACATGGTGAAATCCTTTCTCTACTAAAAATCCAAAAAATTAGCCTGGCGTGGTGGCACACACTTGGAATCCCAGCTACTGGACAACAAATGACTATCTCAAAAAAAAAAAAAAAGTTTTTCTCCCACTCCTTTGATTGGAGCGTTGGGCCTTCTAAAGCAAGGAGCTTCTCTGGCAGTGACAGTTTTAATGCTGGTAGGGATTAAATAAGTTACAAACCTAACTTGAAACATTACAACAAAGTATTAACAGCCATTGGAGCTTAACATAATGTGTCCTGAGCTTCTAGTCCCATGTCAGAGGCTAGAATACATATTTCTCAACAGTTAAGAAGGGTCTTACTAGGTGTTTAGAAGACAAATGAAATGGTATTAGTAACACAGTTTTAGGTTAACCCGACATAGTTAAAGTGTATTCTCTGTAAAGCTGCTGGGTTTGTAAATAAAATTTCTTGAGAGAGGAGCAAGAAGTTAAGTGATCAAAAACAGAATTGACTGATTGAAATATTATAACTCATTGATGTTGTCTTTATAAATTTTTTATGCAGCCATTGCCAAAATCTAAAAAAACTTCTAGCAAAGGCAGTAAAAAGGAACGGAACAGTTCTGGAATGGCAAGGAAGGCTAAGCGAACCAAATGTCCTGAAATTCTGTCAGATGAATCTAGTAGTGATGAAGATAAAAAGAAAAACAAGGAAGAGTCTTCAGATGATGAAGATAAAGAAAGTGAAGAGGAGGTACAATGTTTTACTATAGTTTTTAATCACTTCTTTCCATGGGGAGAGTTAAATATTTCTGCTATACATTAGGTACAGCCAGAGAGCAGTTCCTTATTGGTTGTTTCTAATTCTCAAGATGCAGAAATAGTTAAGTATGAACCCATTTCTTTTCCTTAAGGGGCTTTTAGTTTCATTGCCATGTCAGAGTATGAGTCAGAAAAGAGTGAGGTTGTTGTGGACTGGATTTGAAGTGGGTTTTGAGCTGGACTTTGAAGACTAGAGTAGATAAATGGGAAGGGAGGCGAGAGTGGTGCATATCCTGAATAGGAGCAGATTCTTTGAGGATTTTTTCCATAACATACTAACATTTTATAATTTGACTTGAATCATTTTATTGTTTTTTCGAAAAAGGGCCTTTTTGCCCTCAACCTTTTGGAGATTATTTAATGAGCATAATAAACAAGCCTTTGAAGTTTATATGATCAGTGAATACGTTTTGTATTACTTAGGAATGCCTGTCATTTTCTTTAATTTGGGAGTATTTGTAAAAGTTGAGAATACTTATTTTCCAAAGTAAAACTTCTTGAAGAAGAGATCTACTGAAGCAATTAAATAAAGGGATCAACCTCTTCAATCAAGTGGATCATGAAGAGTGGGTATAGGAGATAGGTTTCTGTTATTGTTGATGATGTTTTAGTAGACTCTATTTTAACATTGTTTCGATTTTTCCCTTCAAAGGTCAGAATTTGCCCTATAGATTCGGTAATCAACCTTGCCTTAGGGACTTGGATAATGTCAACTTGACATTTTGGACCAGATAATTCTTACTTGTGGGTGACACTCCCAAGAACTCTTTGTGACAACCAAAAATGTTCTTCAGACATTGCCAAATGTCCCTGGGGCAAGACAAGGAGGGAATTGTCTCTACTGAATTAGAAGGAATAAAAATATAGTGAACTCTGGCATTATGTGATATGTATGTGTGTTTAGTATGTATGTTTGTCTTGAGTTATCTACAATTCATGCTTGTTACAACATTAAATTTTATAAAGACTTCTGTAAAGCTAAGTATGAAATGCTTCATCATTTAAGAAAGATGGTTACAAATCTAGCAGGTGCTTCACAAATAATATGTATTTGGCATGAAGGAAAATAATCTGGGCACTAAGGTGCTCAGATTCACAAAACTGAATTTAGGTAGATTGATTTTACCTTTTCAGTTTCCTCTATAAAATGAGGATTTTGCACTGTATATTCGAATGTACTCTATTCATTTTTGAAGTAAAAATCTTACAGAAGCAGAGTAAGTTTGTAGTTGTCCCTTGACTAAATATGTAAGGTTAATTGGATATTTGGGAGGAAACATGTTTGTTTATATGTATATACATAATAGTGAAAAATTTTAAAGTAATAGTATCTTCATTCAGCCAATATTTGGTTGCCTACTATGTGCCATTCTGTTTCTTAAACTCTTTTTATGGGCAGAGTTAAAGCACGAAACGTTGTCATAGAATATAAATACCTAATTTTTTCATAGAGACATTAGCATGGGCTTTGGAAACTGAGTTCAAATCCCACCTCCCACCTCTACATCCGATTATTACTGTATGATTATAGGCAAGTTATTTAAACTCTGTACCTCAGTTTCCCATCTGTAAAATGAGAAGTGATAATAGTATTAGCCTCATAGGGTTATATTGAAGGATTTTATTTAAAATACTTAGAGCAGTGTGTGGTGCATGTACTATGTAAGTATTAGTTGCTACTATTATTAGAATTAAGATGGTGTCTTATGACAAGTAAAATTTCTAAGAGGAAATTTCCTGTCATTACTAGGTGCAGGTTAAAAAGTGAGAGTATTTTATATTCATGTTTAAAATTTGCTTTCCAAATTGTTGTCTCTAACTTCTAAATAGAGGTAGTTGAACTCGGTGTATGCAGATGATACCTGATTTATACCCATATTGGTGTCAGGATAATAATCACAAGTGGAGCCATCTCACTATAAATCAAAGCTTTACTTTCTGTAGTGCCCTAATCTAGGGTCTGTGGCTAGAAACCCAGGTCAATTGATGAAAATCTATGGGAGAAGAAAATGTAAAGATGCTTTTACAAACATTAGGTATATGAAATCACATGGTACAAAAGCTACGTCATAATTCTGTTAGAGGGATTTTTTTTCCTACCTTTGCTAGTACTTGACAGATTTTATAAAATTTCAATAAAATTTGAACTGAGCCTGATCAACATGGAGAAACTCCATCTCCACTAAAAATATAAAATTAGTTGGGTGTGGTGTTGCATGCCTGTAATCCCAGCTACTCTGGAGGCTTGGGCAGGAGAATTGCTTGAAACCAGGAGGTGGAGGCTGCAGTGAGCTGAGATTGTGCCATTGCACTCCAGCCTGAGCAACAAGAGTGAAACTCCGTCTCAAAAAAAAAAAAAAAATTGAACTGAGAAATTGTTCACCCCCTTTTTTTTCCTGATATTTTTCCCTCCAACAAGCATAGATATTACTGCTCTAAAGGCCCTTTAAATTTAGCACTGCCTTCAACTTTTTATTGCTGATTCAGTTTCTTTGAAAGGCCTTTGAAAGGTAAGTTCTGGCAGGAGGAACAGTATGTCTGTGGCAACTTTGTTTTTCTTTACTCAGACTCAGTTAAGTGCAGCCATGTTAGAAACTTCATAAATGGAGCTATTTTTGGTCATTACTATGAAAGGACCTCTTTTCTAAGAAGCCATGAAGAAAAGTTGCAGGTTAATGACAAAAGTTATGAATTGCCTGTAGATTTTTTATGATAGAAAATTATTGAATTGATAGTTTATTTCCTGAAACAGATTTTTCTTTCATAAATAAAAGACTCTTATTCATTAAGATCAGCTTTTCGTTCTGTTTTTCTTGGAGTAAAAAACTGAATTGAGGTAGACTGATTTTACTTTTTCAGTTTCTTCTGTAAAATGAGGATTTTGAAATGCGTAGTCAAATATACTCTATTCATTGTTGAAGTAAGACATCTTACAGAGGCGGAGTAAGTTTGTAGTTGTCCTTTGGCTAATTATGTAAGGTTAAATTGTGTTTATTTGCCTGCTAGTTTCATATTTTACTTTAGATGTATAGAAGACTAGGGTGTTTATAAGTAAATTCCATATTTAAATGAAATCGCTGAAATCCATATAGTTAATTGAATTGAGTTTTAAAGTAATTTAAAAGAAAATGTCAGATTTAGCATATTAGCTGATAATTGCTAAAGCATTTTTTTGAGGTTTTCTGTACCTGTACCTCATTTTTATGATATGCCGTGAGTGATTCACAATAGTTCTGCAATTTTTTTCCTTGTAATTAAATAGTAGAGGGTACTCTTTCTGAGAGGAACTTCAGAAAGACATTCCTTCATAAAAGAGATATTTGGAATTTCCTCATTAGCTTGTCTCTTTTAGGGCAGTGAAAGGAGAGCAATTGGGAAGGAAGTGGTGGACTTTTTTTTTTAGTGAGAGAATAGGAAAATAAACAGGTTATTTTCTCTAAACTGATGATGAAAATCAGCTGGTTCCTATGTTGGATTAGCTTCTGCATGGCAGGATTGCTAAAATGAGTGTATTAGTCCGTTCTCATGCTGCTAATAAAGACATACCCCAGACTGGGTAATTTATAAAGGAAGGAGGTTTAGTTGACTCACAGTTCCACATGGTTGGGGAGGCCTGACAATCATAGCGGAAGGCGAATGAGGGGCAAAGTCACGCCTTACGTGGCAGCAAGTAGCGGAAGGCGAATGAGGAGCAAAGTCACGCCTTACGTGGCAGCAAGCAAGAGGGCATGTGTAGGGCAACTCTCCTTCATAAAACCATCAGATTTCGTGAAACTTTTTCACTATCATGAGAAAAGCATGGGAAAAATCTGCCCCTATGATTCATTTACCTTCCACTGGGTCCCTCCCATGACATGTGGGGATTATTACAATTCAAGGTGAGATTTGGGTGGGGACACAGAGCCAAACCATATCCATGAGCCAGTGAGGTTAAACCACATTTGGTCATGCTGTTCACAGGTGTTAACCTTGAGGCATAGAGAAATTACTGCAGAGTACAGAAAAAAGAAAGGGGAAACAGTGCCTGTTGGAGAAAACAATTCTAACAGTCTTTTAGACCCTTTAAAAGCTTGTTCTCTTTCCTTCTTCATTTTGTCCTAATATTTCTTTCTTCAGTTTTTATTTTCTAGTGTTTTTATAGCTCACGTGTATCTCTAGAAAGTATGAAACAAACTATGGAGTTTTACTTTATGAGTATTTAGAATTTATCTGGCTGTTCCCATACATTATCAGGAATGTTTTCTGCTGAAATAATTCTCAACCTTACTAATAATGTTCAAAACAGGACTTTACTTTTTGTTCATGACAAGAAGCCCATACAATTCTAGCACCAGTACAGCAGCTCAAGAAAGGTATGGAGGATGTGGGTACCATCCTTTGCTGATCTCTCATCTTTAGCATAAGGCATTTAACCTCATGATCACAAGCTGGTTGTTTGACCTTTAGACATTGTATTCATGTTCCAAATAAGGAAGAGCAAAAAGTTTTCTTATAGTGATGTTTTGGCTTTTTTTCCTGAATGGAGTGGCTTTTGCTAGAGATCTCCATATATGTGACATCAGCCAGCACTTTGTCATCTGCCCACCTAACTGCAGGAGAAGCTGTGAGATCTAGGTATCAGCCTCCTTAACTTTAAAAGAGGAAAGCAGATCAAAAGTGGGTTGTTGAGTGAGCCATCTTACAATATTTGCCAAGTCAGAGAAACTCCATTATAATTTTTGGTAAACTATCTATTTGGACCATTCAAGGGATTATCTGGTAGTGATAAGGTGAATGTGAAAGTTTTGTTAGTCCTTTGAGATTGTGGTTTAAAAACGTAAAATATCTCCTCACACGTTGATCAGAGGAATTGCAAAAATCTGTATAAACTATTTAAAACTTTTTGTTGGAAGGCAGAGTTGAATAATCACCATACTAAAACCCATTTCAACTTGCTTTCATAATCTTCTGTGAAATACAACTAGACTTGCACATTCTTTCCTCTTGGCATTCTGAATTTTTCTCAGCCAAGTTGTTGAAAGAATAGTGTATTTTAAGCTAATTTTTATTTTGTTCATCTGTTCACCCAGTACAACCTTTCTGCTATGAGGACAGAATTCTGGCTCTGTGACAGGCGTCTTTTTTGGAGACCGTCTTCAAGAGCCCTGCTGCCTATAAATGATAGGTAAGCTTTGCTTTCCCAAGATTTTTTGCCTTCCTTCGAAAAGTACTTATGTCATTCCTCTTGTTCTACACCTTCATGGTTATCAGAGACAGGGAAAATCTCCTTCAAATTTTTGAAACATCTGTATTATGAATCCTTTAAAAATTTAGGTTATAGTACATCATACTATCTGAAATTAATGGCAGCTGTCCATTTTTATTTGTTCCCCTTTAGAATATCAAAAATACTTGATGGTCCTGAATGAACCACTCACAGCATATAGAGAAGTAGCAAACTCGAATCTTTAAATCTCATGACATTTTGGAAATCAGCTTTTTCTTTATTCTTTTTGAAAAACTTACCTAATTTTCTCCCATTTTGTTAAAAGACACAGTTTTGTCTCCAGTTAGGTTAAATAACAAGATGTTAATCATTATGAGTATTTTCAACATTATTTCCTCATAATGACATATAATGTTTTTATTATAATCACTAAAGTTTTCAAGGTATTTTGAAAGAGACTTAAAATGGGGGTCAGTACTTTCTTCTTTATTTTTGAGACAGAGTCTTAACGTCTTACTCTGTTGCCCAGGCTGGAGTGTGGTGGTGAGATCATGTCTCACTGCAGCCTTGAATTCCAGGGCTCAAGTGATCCTGCCACGAGGCCCAACAGTTTTTAAATTTTTTTGTAGAGACAGATTCTTGCCCTGTTGCCCATTGGCTTTTGATTTCCCAGGTAACCACTTTTTCATTACTCAAGTCAGTGAATTGGGAGGATGCTAAGTGCTGTTAGGGTTACGGAAGATACTTTCTAAGCAAATGCCATTTGATACTTAGCATTACTGGATTTCTAAAGGAGGAGACTCTTCGTGCCTGTTGAGCAAAGGCTTTGGGTGGAAGTGGAAGTACTACCAATTTAGGTTGACCTTGGGAATGGAGAAGAAAGTTGAACGTGTGAAGAAAGGGAGCAGGGAAGGCCGGGTGCCTTTGACTAACTTGTGGACAGAGTTGGGTGCCCAGAAGTAGAGCAATGAGAGATGAAACTAGAGTAATATAGGTAATACAGGCTCAACCTATATAGTAATATAGGTAATACAGGTTCAACCCTATATAGTAATATAGGTTGAACCCATGCCTAACCCATGAGGTTGCGCATTGTTGTGTGACTAATACGTTTAGCGGTAGATTCATTATTCTTACTCATTCAAAATGATTGTCTTATTCTATAACTGAGCATTTTGCTGAGTGGGAGGAAAAAAAGAATGAGACATAATCCTCTGTCTTCCAGGAAGTACCACTCATTCAGTAAACATTTATTAGCACCTACGAGGAAGAAACTATTTAAAGGTGTATGAGCCATGTGCTTTCACATCTTGCATCTCATTTAGTCTTGACTCCAGGAGAGATGAGGTATATATCCTCATTTTTGTATTGGAGGATATAATAAATGTATAGGGAATCTTTTTTAGTGCTTTCTCTTTGCCTTACTGATCTTAATCAGTAATTTTTTCTTACTTGAAAGGAGTACATTTCAAGACCCCCAGTAGATGCCTGAAACTGCAGATCATGCCAGGCCCGATTGCTGTCATTTGGAACATGTTTCTGTTCTTGTTTTCCACCCTCAAATTACGCCTTTTTCATCTTAACTACGCACTGTGGCCATAACTTTTGCAGTTTGAGGTTTGATAGCAGAGCCAGCACAAAGTTCCTTTTCCTTCACAGTTTCACAGATAGAAGATTTGTTCTTACTATATAGATCTTAGCAACCTCTGCCTATGAGTTTTTTCCTTCCTTAGGTCAAGAGCTTTCACCTTTTCACTTAAAAGAACCATTTTATGACTTCTCTTTGGCATGTTTGAATTGCTATTATCACTACTTCTGGGTGTTATCTACTGCAACTACTGCAACAGTTGATGTGATAACCAAGATGGCTGCTAGTGACTAATGGGTCAAGGGGCTGGGAGCATCTACAGTGTGGATATGCTGGACAAAGGGATGATTCACATCCCAGGCAGGAGTGAGCAGGATGACTTGAGATTTCATCACACTACTCAGAAAGCAAGCCGTTTAAGATTTATGAGTTGTTTACTTCTGGAATTTTCCATTTAATATTTTCAGACTGTGGTTGACAACAGGTAATTGAAACCATATGCAGAAAGAGAAACCATAAAGGGGGACTACCATATTATTATTTTTTGAGACAGAGCCTTGCTTTGTTGCCCAGGCTGGAATGCAGTGGCATGATCGCTGCTCACTACAACCTCCACTGGTTGAGGCAATTCTCGTGCTGCAGCCACCCTAGTAGTTGGGTCCGTAGGTGCATGCCGCCACACCTGGCTAATTTTATTTTATTTATTTATTTGTAGAGATGGGGTTTCACAATATTGCCAGGCTGTTCTTGAACTCCTGGCCTCAAGTGATCTACCCACCTTGGCCTCCCAAAGTGCTGGGATTACAGGCATGGGCCACTGTGCATGGCTTCATATTTTTTCTAAACCTTGTTTATATACTTCTGTCTTTAGAGTTCTCTTTATAGAATTCCTGATTTAGATCAAAATTTGATTTTAAGCAATAGCTTTAAGAAAGTTAATAAGTATAAATTCTCTTGTACTTACCAGAACTTAAAACTAAAAGCTATTAAAAACTTGATAATTGGAGGAATTGTCCTGTTAATTGCTTTAACTGGTTCCTGCCTTATCTGTTTATAGCTCCAATAATTCATAATCTAGGAATCAGCAGGCCGTGTGGCCTGTATGCCAAGTCCAGCCTACAGCCTGTTTTTATACAGCCCTCAAGCTCAGAATAGTTTTTCCATTTTTAAATGACTGTTTTAAAAAATGAAGAATATGCAACAAAGATTATATGTAGCCATAAAGCTGAAAATATTTACTATCTGGCACTTTAAAAAAAGTCTAGGTGACAAATGTAATCTGTAAATGTACTTCTCATTTTATATGGTATAGCTAGATGAGTCAGCTCTGGAGCTTCAAAAATATGTACAAGGGTGCTCAGGCCCACCACCCTTGATGAGTGGATCTAATGGTCTTCTTTTTACAACTTATATAAGTAAGTTGTACCAGAAGACAGTGATAGTACCTATCAAGAAGTTCGGCCAACTTATTAATAGAAAACATTTTTGTCTTAGTGAGCAGGGTTATTTTAATGAAATAGAAACTCAGGGTTGGAAGAGATCTTTAAAACTGATTTAATGTTCAAGTATTTTTTCCATCTCAATTTTGCAGATAATTTCATAGTCACTACTAACTGTCAGTTCTAAGCTCTGCATTGGAGATCAAGAAATAGGATAGGGTCTCTATCCTTAAGCAGATCAGTTTAGTTGGTGAAAAGATAGAAGTCAAAGATTAGGAGAAAACAGCTATAGTATAATATAACTTGAGCTAAAAATGAGGTATGAACAATATATTGTGGAAGCTAAGAAGGTAAGAGTATTTACCTCTTTCTAGGGGAAAGTGAGGAACAAAGTTAATGCATCCAGACAAAGCAACTTGTTACAGGCAACATAGCAATTTGATCTGGGCCTTGGATAAATAGGAGAGGTTGGCATAGCCAAAAAACGGTGGTGGTGGTGGGGAGAGTTTGCAGAAAACTACTTGGATTATACCAAGACCCATTTTAGCTTTAAAAAAAAATTCTAAAGAAAGAATCTTGGAGCCAGTACAAAATTTGCAGAGTAAAGGGCAAGTCAGCCTTAAAAAAACCAATGGTTTTCCTTTGTTGGCATTCTGAATTTTCTGCCAATATTTTAAATTCTTTGTTATTGTTAGTAAGATTTGTATGTAATGGTAAAAGATCTGAATTTAACAATATGTTAAGATATGGTATCACTTGTTTTATTACTATAATTTAGTTGTATAATTTCAAACAGGCTTAAGAGATACACAGGAGGCCAGGCACGGTGACTTAACGCCTGTAATCCCAGCACTTTGGGAGACCAAGGCAGGAGGATCATCCAGGAATTTAGGATCAGGCTGGACAACTTGGCAGGACCCTGTCTCTACAAAACAAAATTTAAAAATTAGCCTGACATGATAGTGCAGTGCATGCCTTTAGTCCTAGCTACTCGAGAGGCTAAGGCAGGAAGATCACTTGAGTCCAGGACTTTGAGGTTAGCTAGCTATGATTACACCACTGCAGTCCAGTGTGAGTGACAGAGCCAGACCATCTCAAAAATGAAAGAAAACAAATACATAGGTACATAGTAGGAGGCCCACCGGACCTAATCAAATGTTTTGCTTCTTATTAGCTATAAGGTTTTGGATCACTAGCTATTTAGGTACATTTTTCTCCTTTTAGTTATATATATATATTTTTACTGCCTCCTGGGTGCAGAGTACAGCTAAATCAGGTTCTACAAATGATAGAGATGAACATAAGAAATATTTACATGGTTACTGTAAGTCAAACATTCTTCTATTTGCTGGGGATGAATAAGGTAATCAGTGTCTATTCTCATGGAGATTGTCAACCCTTAACCTTGCATTGTAGTGGGAAAACTGACATGTAAATAACTGTTATATATTAAATGCATATAGTAGATGTCTGTTTTCTTTGCTGCCTTATATGTATGTATTCATTTTGTCCTCACAAAAACTATGGATATGGCCAGTTTATAGAACCTATGATGCCTATGAGGCATCATTTTTATATACAACATTATAAGATGTACCCTGATGTCAGAGATGAGAAAATGAGAAAAGTGGTAAAAGTCAGCAAAATTTTACTTTTCAGATGAGAAATAGGCACAGAGAAGGGTAAGAGAGTTCCCTGAGAAGACAAAATTAATGGTAGAGTCAGGATTTGAATCGAAGTTTGGCTGTAACACCCTTGTTCTTGCAGCTTCACAATATCTTCCATAAAGTAGGGATAATGAATTGCAGGCCACGTACTTTGAGAGTATGGATTAATCAAATTGATGATATTGTGAAAGATTTAGAGGAGGTAATTGCTAAGCTGGGTTTAGAATCATGAGTGGGATTTTCCTAAGTACAGGGGAGGAATGAAAGTAATGAGGATTTGAAAGTTCATGTAAAATTAAAAGTGGACGTGGTTTAACTTGCCTTCTCAGCTCTCTCTGTGTTTTTTTCTGTTACCTCCAAATACTGGTTACCCATATTTGCCTTAACAGCCAAAAATTGTCCATTGTGTCCAAATACCAAGGTATGTCTTTTGAAATGCCCGCATTTTCCAGAGTTACCAATTCTTCCTATACCTAATAACTTCAGGGCAGCCAAAGTAATGAACACCTGCAGTACTAAAGCACCAGACACAAGTTCATTCGTTGTTTTACTGTTTGGCTTTCACGATTTCTTAACCCAGCAGTAATCTAAAAAAGACTTTACCAAAGTCCTACCTTAACTTTGTCACAGAAGAATTTACCTGGTCGCTAAAAATAAATTAAATCCTGTATAAATGACATAACATATTACTATAGATGTTTGTGGGCCAAGTCATATCTACCATAATGTAGTGAAATAAGTGTGATATATCATGGCTAGTTAAAAAAGTTGTTATTGAGTCTGTGTGACTGTGTTTATAATTTCCATTCTGTGTATCTACTCTGCTTTTTTTTAAGAAAATTAGTTTTTTAGGGAAAGGGTCTTGTGATTTTACCCAGGCTGGTCTGAAACCTCTGGCCTCAAGTGATCCTCCCATCTCAGCCTCCTAAAGTGTTGGGATTATAGGATTGAGCCACTGTACCCTGCTTTTTGAAAACACTTAGAAATTTTAAGTTGTTAGATGAAATTATATTTGCATAATGAAAGAATTTTTCATTTTACAAAAGGAAGCACTCAGTAATAATAGTTAATATTTAGTGTATTTACTATCTGCCAGGTACTACCAAAAATTCTTGCATGTGTTAATGCATCTACTCCCCATAAAACCATAGGAACTATTGTTTCTCTTATTTTGTAAATGAGGAGGCAAGAGCCCAGAGATCTGCTGAAGCTGAAATTTGAAACGAGGTAGCTTGCCTTTAGAGCCTGCACGCTTTGAACTATTATATATTTTTCTTGAGTGCTTGTGCAGTATGTTTGCAGTCTTTTAGAAATTTTGATAGATGACAGGCTAGGTGTCCATTTAGAAAAACTGTAGAACATTACCCCTTACAGCAGATGTGAAATGTAGAAAGATGTGGTTTTGTTTCTTATCAGAAGAAAAATGTTACGGAAGCGGCTTATTTTTTACTGTAAATGTTTATGCTTTGTCAAATTGTCACTACTCTCAATTTGCAGATTTTAAAATGATGGCCAAGTTGTGTATTCCATCTAAAATTTTAATAGGCCTTAAAAAGCTTTGGAAGTATTTTAATTACCTAATTTTAATTTTTTAATTTGAATGGAGATGGAGTACTTACTGATAGTATTGTTTTTTTGCTCAGCCTCTTCAGTCCTTTCAGTAATAAGTTAGTTTCTTGTACCCACAAGTCCAGATTTTATTACCTTTTAACTAAAAAATGATATATAATCATGATTATTTTATTCTGTGTATTAAATGCACTAAAGAATTAAGAATTTTTAGGATTCCTTTTCAGAGCCTAATATGTAGTTCATGTGAACTAGGTGGACACTTCATAAACCCTAAAACATTTGTCATAAAAAACTGAGAAATCATTGATAGTTGCCCCACCACCCCCACCATCTAGAGCATCTCTCAGAGTTAGGAAGTAAGTTAAAATGGCCTCTAAATAGCAAAAGTCCATGGGAAAGTTCACATACTTACTTTTAGAAGCATGTGAGCCCCTTGACACCTTAAAAATGTATTTTTTAGTAGCAGTTAAATAACATACTTCTCAACCAGCAGTATATTATTGAGGTAGTGCAAGGTGATGATAGGCTTATTTAAATAGCTACAGCAATGGTATTTTAGCAAAACAAAGGAGAAACACTGAAATCCACTTGGGTGAGGTGGCGTGTGCCTGTAGTCCTAACTACTCAGGAGGCTGAAGTGGGAGGATTGTTTGATTCTAGCTTGGGCCACATAGCTAAACTATTTCTTTAAAAAAAGACACTAAAATCCAGTGAATAGCTTGAGGCCACTTAACTTTTGGAACAGATCTGTATACTTTAAAGGACAGGTTCAACACAGTGCTTATGTCCTTAAAAACAGGATGTTAACTCTCAGGAATCAAGAGTGTGAAACATTTGGAGAAACATTCTGTCAAATGATATGCAGTAGTTTGGTGTGTAAAGGGGAGAATTTAATAGGATGCTTTCCTTTGGTAATATTAATTAAATTAAGAATTATTGCTTCCTAATTTCATAGGCTCTACATGAGACAAAGTAACTATGAACTCTGATTTTGTCCTTTTTTTTTTTTGAGACTGAGTCTTGCTCTGTCGCCAGACTGGAGTGCAGTGGCTCACTCTCGGCTCACTGAAACCTCTGGCTCGTGGGTTCAAGCAGTTCTCCTGCCTTGGCCTCCCGAGTAGCTGGGACTACAGGTGCATGCCCCCATGCCCAGCTAATTTTTGTATTTTTAGTAGAGATGGGGTTTCACCATGTTGGCCAGGATGGTCCCAGTCACCTCCCTCGTGATCTGCCCACCTCAGCCTCCCAAAGTCCTGGGATTATAGACGTGAGCCACTGCGCCTGGCCTTGTCTATCTGTATTTATGTATTTTGTTTTTCTCTAATCAGCTATGGGTTAGTGTTTAAAAACAAAAGTTCTAGAGTCACATCTATCTTTGAATCTTGCCTCTTTATTAATTTGATTGTGGACAAGGTAACCTCACTGAGACTTAGTTTCCTCATACAGTCATAAATATTTATTGAGCAACTACTGTGTACCAGAGACTATTTTAGGAATTAGGGAAACATCAGTGAACACAAGAAGATTCTAGGCCAGCTATGGTGGCTCATGCCTGTAATCCCAGCACTTTGGGACACCAAAGCAGATGGATCACCTGAGGTCAGGAGTTCCAGACCAGCCTGGCCAACATGGCAAAACCCCATTGATACTAAAAATACAAAAATCAGCCGGGTGTGGTGGAAAGCACACCCACCCCAGCTGATTTTTGTATTTTTAGTAGCGATGGGGTTTCACCAATCCCAGCTACTAGGGAATTAGAGACATGAGAATCCCTTGAACTGGGGAGGCGAAGGTTGCAGTGAACCAGGATTATGCCACTGCACTCCAGCCAGCGCAGCAGAGTGAGACTGTCTTTAAAAAAAATAAAAATAAAAAGTCTAGTGAGAGAGAGGGAACATAAATAAGAGAAGATAACAGAACCTATATTTAGGGGTTCTCCCCTCCTCCAAGATTGAATAATGCACATATATTTTTTTATCCATAGTGCAGAATAAATGCAGGCATCTCTTTTTTGTGTGTGATTGTGATTTGTCATGCTTAGATAGACTTGTGCTGGGATAAAACAATTTGTATATTGATCATCTCTCAAAAATAATTTTTAATTGGTGATATCAAATATATTTATTAATTTTTTCTAATATTGTTAAGGGGTGTAGGGGAAGTAGAAGGATAGCCTTGAATCTCATCAATATGTGTACTTTTGCTTTTCTTTCTAACAGCCACCAAAAAAGACAGCTAAAAGAGAAAAACCTAAACAGAAAGCTACTCCTAAAAGTAAAAAATCTGTGAAAAGTGCTAATGTTAAGAAAGCAGATAGCAGCACCACCAAGAAGAATCAAAATAGTTCCAAAAAAGGTATGTTAGAAATAACATTAAGCAGCAACTGTAAAGATACAGCATATATTAATATGTTGTACATAGTATGTAAGTGTGTGGGGGAAATAGGTAAACTGAAAAGAACACTGTGGCCAGAAGTAATACAGGTGGAATATCCCTTATCTGAAATGCTTGGGACAGGAAGTGATTCAGATTTTGCAATATATATATATATATATATGTATGTATGTATGTATCTTGGGGATGGGACCCTGTTTAAACATGAAATTCATTTATGTTTCATATTCTTACATAGCCTGATAATTTTTCAATTAAATAAACTGTTTATTGCAGTGGTACCATTACAGCTTATTGCAGCCTTGAACTGCTGGACTCAAGCGAGTCTCCTACCTTGGCCTCCCAGAGTGCTGGGATTACAGGCATGGATCACTGCCCTTGGCCTAAAACCAAGTTTTGACTGCAACCCGTCATATGAGGTCGGGTGTGGAATATCTCACAATAATGTGAGTGCCTATAGTTGGTGTCATGTTAGTTCTCTGAAACGCTGGATTTGGGAGCATTTCACATTTTTGATTTTTGGATTAGGGATGCCCAACCTGTATACCAGTTTTTTAGAGTTTTTGATTTTTCAAGTTGACATAAAATTTGTGTGCATGTTTTATAAGTAACCTATAGAGTAGTGATTTATAGTTTTTTGGATCCAGTACCTCTTTGAGAATCTGTTGAAAGCTTAAAATTCATCTGAACCTTTGTTAAATACTAATTTGCTATGTAAGAAAAATTATTCATATTTAATGTATTACTTTTAGAAAGTGAGTCTGAGGATAGTTCAGATGATGAACCTTTAATTAAAAAGTTGAAGAAACCCCCTACAGATGAAGAGTTAAAGGAAACAATAAAGAAATTGCTGGCCAGTGCTAACTTGGAAGAAGTCACAATGAAACAGATTTGCAAAAAGGTAATTAGATAAATGTTTAGATTATTTTGCTTTTACTAGAAAAATTCTTTCACCTGTCTCGTAATTTGAAGCTAAATACTTATGTGCATTCACTTATTGAAGAAATATTTATTGAACTACTGTATGCTAGATCTTCTTAAAGCTGCTGGGATACCACTTTAAATAAAATAGTCAAACTCTGTCCTAATGGACTTATTTTTACAAATAACATTAGAATGAATAAAATTAGAGTGAATAAGATTAAAGTGATGCATTCCAAACCACATACGAAACTTTCTTTTTCCCGATCCGGAGGTTGTTTCTATAGATGCATTCTTACTTTATGTTAAAGAAGCAGAATCTCATGAACCGCATTATTCTTGGTAGTGTGGCAAATGAGCTGTTATAGATTAGTTTCTTGACTCAGACTTCTGTGGCTTTTTTCTAATATTTCTAATACTTCCTGGGAAATAAAGGGGCCTAGTCTTGAATATGATTCCATAGGGATTCTGTGGAGATTTTAGAATCTTGTCTGTTATGGTAAAATAAAATTAGAATTTGAAATGTACCAAAAGTGAAATAGTCTATGCTTTTTTTTAAGGACATTATTGTTTATTCATTCATCATGCATTGATCCTCTGCTACATTTCAGGCACTGGGCTAAATGTTATAGGTAGAAACTGGATGGGGTGGCTCATACCTGTAATCCCAGCACTTTGATAGGCCCAAGCTGGAGACTTGAGGCCAGGAATTGTTTTCATGAAAGACAATTTTTCCATGGATGTTGGGGGCTGGTGTCAGGATGATTCAAGCGCATTACATTTATTGTGTACTTTATTACTATGACATTGTAATAAATAATTAAGTGATTATACAACTCAACATAATGTAGATTCAGTGGGAACCCTGAGCTTGTTTTCCTGCAACTAGACAGGCCCATCTTGGGGTGATGGGAGACTGTGACAGATTATCAGGCATTAGATTCTCATAAGGAGCACAACCTAGATCCCTCATGTGCCGTTCACCTAGGGATCATGCTCCTATGAGAATCTCATGCCACTACTGATCTGACAGGCAGAGCTCAGGCAGCAATACAAGTGATGGGGGAGCAGCTGTAAACACGTGTGAAACTTCTCTCACCCGCTGCTCACCTCTTGCTATGTGGCCTGGTTTCTAAGAGGCCACTGACTGGTACAGGTTTGTGTCCCAAAGGTTGGGGACCCCTGTGATAAAAGAAAGGCCAGAGGGAGTGTTGCTGTGAAGCCAGGAGAAGAGGCAGGTTTTGGAAGGTGGGGGTGAGGGAAGATGGCAGCAATTAAGAAAAGGGAGGCCAGGTGCAGTGGCCCAGGTCTGTAATCCCAGCACTTTGGGGGCTGAGGTGGGTGGATCAGGAGGTCAGGAGATCAAGACCACCAGCCCATGGTAAAACCCCGTCTCTAATACAAAAAAATTAGCTGGGCGTGGTAGCACATGCCTGTAGTCCCAACTACTTAGGAGGCTGAGGCAGGGAAATCGCTTGAACCCGGGAGAGGGAGGTTGCAGTGAGCTGAGATCGTGCCACTGCACTCCAGCCTAACAGAGCAAGACTCTGTCTCAAAAAAAGAAAAGAAAACGGTGATTAACCTATGGGACAATGGATATAGAGGGGCAATTCACAGAAAAAATACAAAAAAAAAAACCTATAAACATAAAACACTCAACTTTCCCTACTAATTAGGGAGATAGGAATTAAAAGGAAATAGTTCTGTTTGTTAAAGTGACAAAAAATTATGAAGATTGGCAGTTTTCATTGTTGCCCAGAATAATTAGGGAAACAGGTGTTCTCATATGCTTTAAGTTATAACTGCTTCTTTGAAGGACAGTAGGTAGTATCTTTGAATTGCAATGCCCTTTAACCTAACAATTCCATTTCTAGGTCTCTATCCTAACAGTATAGTAACATCTTCACCAAAACGATTATAGTAATTTTCAGCGTTGAAAAATTAGAAACAAGGTATTGGGGGTCATTCAGTAGGAAATGCTGTAAGCTATGCTACATCCATGTTTTGGAATACTATGTATTAGTTCAAAAGAACTTGGAAAAACCAGGTATTGTTAAATTTTTAAAGCATATAGATGATTATTCCATACATGTAAATACCGAAAAACCCTTTGGCCATTTATACATATACATGTGTATGTATAAAGTTCTGGAAGATTATACACCAAAACTGATCACTGGTTTTTCCTGAAGGGGGAGAAGGATAAGGTGGAGAGGAGAGGAAGTCGAAGAGAAATTAAAATTAGTTCTGTCCATTAGAAGGATTTTTGTGAATACCTTCATGTAATTTTTTTTTAAAGGGATTAATAATAGCATGGAGGGGTCAGGTGAGAAGGACCTGACCTTTTTTGGAGTCTGCACTTAGGAGACAATAACATAGGGTGGTAAAAGCAAGATTATTCATGAATAGTGAGGAAAATGAACAAAGTAAATCTTCTGTTTCAAGCAGCCTTCTTTGTAAGGAAAATAGGTAAATGGGGTAGGTGAGAAAGTATTCTTAAAGGGTAAGGGTGGAGGGGAGAAGGCATTTGGTGGGAAAGGAGAAGTTACAGGAGATTTGCCTGTGGAGGCAAAGAAAATTAAGAACCACTGATGAATCCAGATACAACTGGAAGGGAAAGAGCTGTCATAAAATTGAAGGATTTCATAGTAATGGCTTTTTGGCTGACAGCAGGAGTGTCAGACACTTGAATAAGGAGATGAAACTGCCATTGGTGGGAATGAAAGGAGAGCCTTACTCTGGGGGTGGGTCGCTGGGGGAGGAAGGAGGCTTTGGAGATGAATTGATGCCATGAACTGAAAACGGGACCAGTCTCTTCAAAGCTACTTTCCCACAGCAATCTGTAGTCTGAGCTTAACTATAGAAAAATGAGTAGTTAGACCAATTCAGGATTGAGGTTTTGCAGGAAAAGAACTGGGCAAACAATTAGAGTAATTTAAATGATCAACTGTATTTTGGAGGGTTAGCAAACTACAGCCAGTGGGCCAAATCTATTCTGTGTGATACCTGGTTTTGTAAGCACAATTTTATTACATAGCCACATCTGTTCATTTAACATTCATGGCCACATCTATTAACGATTGTCTGTAGCAGCATTGCCACTACAACACATGGTTGAGTAGTTGTGAGTTGAGTAGTTGTGACAGAAACTGACTGGCAGAGTTGAAACTATTTTTACCATCTAGCCCTTTACAGAAAAAGTTGCTGACCCTGAGCTATACTGCAGAAGTAAAGCTTGCAGGGTTCTTACAGACTGAGCTTATTGAGTCAATTTGACTTCAAGTCAGGACTTGAAGTCAAGCAGCAGGTATAATAGGACTGAAAAAGTTAACAAAAGGGAGAAATTTAGAGACAAATTTTAGGAGTAGTGGACTCTTGAGACCACCTGGGTCTTAGGTTTTAAGTTTAGGCAGAGGGATTGAGAGTGGAGTAGAGGATGCAGTTCATTGCATTTCAGGTTGTGGAATTGTAGGTAGAGTGTTGGATGATAACAAGGGTTGGAGAAGAAAGCAACTTTCTCTAAAAGACGTGGCAGATGACTTGCCAACATAAACAACTTAGTTCACTTATCTAATATCTATCTAGATGTTTTCTTTACCCTTATTTGTTGGGGGTTTTGTTTTTTTTTTTTTTTTTTTTGAATAAAAAGAATGAAAGAAAGAAAGAGGAAGAGATTTTAGAAAAAGAAAAGGAGAAAGAAAGAAACAGCAAAAGAAAGAAAAAAAGAATGAAAGAGAGAAAGAAAGAGGAAGAGAAAGAGGGAGAGAGAATGGGATTCTTGTTTTATTGCCCAGGCTAGAATACAGTCTAAAAATGGGTATTAAAAACCTCTTTTATGCCAATAATTGTGTTTA
>PVKP010032259.1:0-16405 GCA_004027715.1 Plecturocebus donacophilus | reverse complement strand
TGTTTTTGGTTGTTGCTGCTCTACTCAGATTGTGTAGAGGTTTTTTGTTGTTGTTTGTTTTTTTGGTTAGATTTGTTGGAACATCTTCATGGTATATCATCCTGAAAACCGAAAGTCACTTTGAGGTTATTGCTTTTTCTTTCCAGGTCAGTTAGCCAACTAAAAAGGCCCCGAAAAAACTGGCTTCATGGTCCATGTCTATCAAGTGCCCATTTGTTACAGAAACAAAAATTCTGTCGTTTTCCTTAAGCTCAAACATTCCCCCCTGATAGATGGAATAGAGTCCATATTCTGCATCTTTAGACCAACAATTATTTCTAGCGCTTTTCATCAGCAGTATGGGGTCAGGATAACTTGTGTATTTGTAAATATACTGGACCATTTGTTTGTCGTTCTTTCTGTTTTCTTTGATTTCCTCCTGAAATCGAAAGTATACTTGGCAATAGATGTAATACAACCCTTTTTCATGGATGACCAGCTCTCCATTCCTCAAGTGCAAGTTGCTCAGGAATGAATGTCCACTCCTTGATGACTCCCAGGAGTTTATTTTGCGGCCCAGAGCCTTTTCATTCTTGGAGTCTGTAGAAAATTTAGAGAGAAACAGAGTTAACAAAAGGGAGTTTGTAGCAAACCAAGGAGCTTCTTTGCAGCTTTGGCTAATCTATATTTTTGTTGGGATTGCCAGGGATTTCAACCTAATATCAAACTTCTTCCTCCTTCAGTCTCATGTGGATTATAAATTGTAGTCACATAGAAATCAGGAGGCTCCTGTATCATTGTGACATTGGGAATTGTTGGAAATCCCTTATCTTTTTATACCTTGTCAGCTGCTTATGCCACATTTGTCACACTTAGAATGGTAGCACAGGGGATGGCCCACTCAGACAGTAATGGTTACTCCTGGGCAGAACTTCCGCCCTGAATCTCTCACTGCCTTCTTGTGCTGGTGAACTTAAGTAGACAATCCAGAAAGAAACCGAAATAAATGTATCTATTTTTCAGGCCTAGATCTCAGAAGTTCTTGCCATTCCTTTTGGACTCTCTGGGTCCCTCCTTGATCTTTCTCAGCTCTCCAGAGTCGAAGGCATATCCAAGCAGAAGGCGTCTCTAGTCCAAAATAATAGAGACACAAGGTTGGCAAAGGAGCCCAAATTTAAAGATCCTCAGACCCTTGAATCTTTCACTCCCAAAGATTTTGAATGAAAAGTGAGCCTTCCAAAATGATATTCCTTTACACTTTTGGCCTATCTTCATGATTGGTGCAAAGTTTGGCTTTTCCAGAGTAGAAATCAATTACATTTGTCAAAGAGTAGCAAATGTAACATCATAATAATCCACTTACTTGTAGGCAAAACATGCCAATCATTTATAAAACATGAAGAATGTCAAGAAGGCAACTACCCAGAAGAAACTAAACCAACCAACCGAAAACCCCCCAGACAACTTTTTAATTTATTAATTGATGTCTGAAATATTTTTAGACAAATTTAGGGGACAAAGCCTCTCATAAAAATAAAAGTGAGTATTTCTTGAGTACTCACAATAGATCAGACATTTTGCATCATTTTATAAGTTAAGAATTATCTCAGCATTGCATATTAAGAAACTGAAGCTTGACTGGTTTAAGTAATTTGCTCAAAACATACATCTAGGTGAAGAGGAGCTGCGATTCCAACTGAGGTATTTACACTGTAAGACCCATGCACAGAGACCAGGTGTGGCGGCTTACACCTGTAATCCCAGCACTTTGGGAGACCGAGGTGGGTGGATCATCTGAGGTCAAGAATTCGAGACCAGCCTGGTGTGGTCACAAAAATTAGCTGGGCATGGTGGTGCATGCTTGTGATCCCAGCTACTCGGGAAGCTGAGGCAGAAGAATCACTTGAACCTGGGATGTGAAGGTTGTAGTGAGCCAAGATCACGCCATTGCACTCCAGCCTGGGTGACAAAAGCGAAAATCCATCTCAAAAAGAAAAAAAAGACCCATGCACATGCACAGTATTACATAGCACCATATCAACACGTTTTCTACCTAAATAAAAATTAGATGTAACATATATGGTTAAAATATATGAAACTGACATTTGTGTAAGTAAAATATGGTCAAATATTGGCAATCTCCTATTACTTAATTTAATGTAAATGCCAGTAGGAGCATCATAGTAAGAGTAAATGACTTAGAACTTTTAAAGAGAAAGGAGATTTGATGGTGAGCAAAGAAGAGAAGAGCAAAGCAATTGAAGAAGTAATCATAAGAGAGAAAAAAATTACTCTCAAGAAGTTAAAAGAAAAATGAGATGCTGGCAACTGCAAAGACAAAATTCTCCCACTTTGTCATTTTCCTGAGGCCAGTTATGTCCTGGCAGTAATTGAGCTATTTGTCTATAATCTTGCATCTGAAAACAGTCAGTCTGAGATCTGATTAATACTAAGCATTTTGTAGATAGCCATATAAACATTTCAGGTAAGATTCTTTAAAAAATAAGTTACTTGACACAATCCTTCCATTGTTTTTCCTTAAGTCACTTATTTGTTGTTTCTCTTACTTGGAATAGGCAATGTGTTGCTGCTTCCTCTGGTCCCAGTTATGTGAGCTGCTACTCTCTGAGGACCTCTTTCTCTCACTTCGGGAGAAATACCTCGTTGCTTTTCTAAAAGAGAAATGATAAAGAATCATCAACACTTGTCAAACTAGTTCTCAAATACATTGCTGTTCATAGGTGTTGTCAATCAGCCATTGTAAGAATATTGGGCTTCCAAAGTTGGTTCTATGAGTTTTCACAAAAATAACATTTTGATATTATGATCAATCTCCTTCAGCTTATAATCAACTTGAGAAGTACTTTACATGAGAAGAATAAGCAGTAACATAGATTATAATTTATCAGTGCCTCACAGGTAAGGTCTAAAGAGAAACCAACAAAGTGAAGATTCTGTTCCTTTTCCAAAAATATAAATTAAAAAAAAACTGTAGACTTGTAGTAATTCTCGTGAGTTAAAGTGTGCAAATAACCATGTATTGGCAAATTTCTACCTTGAATTACACAGAGAAATAAACAGAATGGTACCATTTTTTGTCATTTCAATTTTCCTTTCTCTATGCTAACTACTACAGATTATAAAGCAGTAACAATGATAACAGTTGCCCTTAGATGATACAAACTGGCATCCAACAGTCATGCTGCAGCCAGAATGAAAAAAAAAAAAAAGAATGGGAATTTTCCACTCAAAAAAAATGATAATAATAGGAATTGACATTCTGGCCATGATATTGAATATTTGAGCATAGCGAATTCATTAGACTGTAATAAACAAATAACATTTATTGACCACTATCCAAAGTATTTTGGAGTAGCCTTAAAAAATAGAAAGGTAATAAATATCTTTCTCTAAAAAATCAGCTCAAACTTCCCAAGTGTGCTTATATTGGTTGTAAGATAAATCATATTCTTTCATTAAACAGATAGTGCTAGGGTACAGCACTACACCCCAAAGGGCTACAAATATTAACCACTGATTCACTGACCAAGTCCTCAAGGAACTTACAGACGTCTATGGAAAATATGAATAAATATGAAGTAGAAAGTGACAATTTGGAGGCTGAGATGGGTGGATCACTTAGCCTAACAGTTTGGGATTAGCCTGGGCAACATAGTGAAACCTTGTCTCTATAAGAAATAGAAAAATCAGCCAGATGTGTTGGCCTGTGCCTGTCGTCCAACTATTTGGGAAGCGGAGGTGGGAGGATTCCTTGAGGCCAGGAAGTTGAGGCTGCAGTGAGCCGTGATCGTACCGCTGCACTCCAGCCTGGGCAACTGATTTGTTAAGGTCATTTCAAGGATATGGGTAGGAAAGGCTAGATTCAAAAGCAAATTTTTAAAAGAGGAAATTTCCTACTGGTTATAGCAAGCACCTCCTAGAAAAGAAACTTGCAAATACGTATACCGAGGTATCATGGATATATCTCGGTATACAGAGTAGTGTTTCACCTTATTGAGATAAATAAAAAAGAATTTTATCCTTCCAACACTGAAAACGGTGCATGCATCTACTGCTATAGACCATTAATCTGATGTGCCTCATCTGAACAGGTGGAGTGTTCAGCATTCTGACTACTGCTTTCACCTTTGGAGAAATGAAAAGAAAGAATGCTTTGACCCAAGGACCAGGTCCTGTCCTTTATATTTAAGAAAACATATTTAATAAAGGAAAATGGGGGTGTTGAGTGATGAGGAAGTTTATTGCATTGGAAAAGATTAACAGATTTATCCTTATTGATTCTTGGAAGGTAAAGAACAAGGTACATGTGATAAAAATGTCAGAGTGCAGGGAACTTACGTAGATAGGTGTCCAGGGAAGCCCTATCTGAAGAGATGACAATTATGTGAGCTGTGAAGAATGAGGAAGTGCCAGATGGAAGGCTAAAGGAGCCAGCCTGGGCAATAGTACTGAACGGAGAGGTGGGTGGAGAGAAGCTGTTACCCATAAACAAGGGGCTGCTGCAGTATGGAGACCACAGGAGGAGGATTGCGGGTGGGTAGAAAGATTGTGGGGAAGGGACGATGGCACAGGAAGCCTTTGTAAAGAAAGACCTGGAGCCCAGTGGTGGCCTGCAAACAGAGAAGGGTAACTAAGGAACTTCATTTACTTCTCTCCATTTCCCAGAAAGGATTTAAGATGGCTTGTTTCTAACACATTAGAAGGTAGAAGCAAATAAGTGAAGAAGTAAGGGGGAAGGGAAAATTCATGGGGAAAAATAGGATTAAGCTGAAATAAGGTTCTGACCACAGGTGAGCCACAGATTTGGTTCTGGGCTTCCTAGCTGCCCGTGTGAAGAGAGAAGTCGAATCAACAAGTGGCTTCAGATACAGAGTAGCAGATCAGGGGATGGATGAGTGGATGACAGCAGACATGAGAACAGAGAACTGTTCACAACCTGTCATGAAGTTGACAGTAGAAAATTAAAATAACAACAAAAAAGATAATACCTTGAACTGTAGAAATGCTTTCTTCAGAGGTTCTCAAAATCATCTGCAAATATTATTGAATAAAGCTTGTTAATTTCCCTAAAAATTTAAACTGACTATAGAATCCTACGGCTCTTCTTGCTGATGTCTAATGGAAAATTTCTACATGCATTACCAATCTAGAAAGCTTTCGGTTTGGTCAAGCATAGGGTCTGTAAGGGGAGGGGTGGGAGCTGGGATGAATATTGAGATAGCTGTCCCTGCACAGCAGTCAAGGGATGGTATTCTGTCTGGGAAAGTTCTTTTGCTGGATGAAGTCTTGGAAAGCCCACACATGGAGCGGTGCAGGAAGAAGAAGCCATCTGCCACGTGCGGTCAGCCAAACGTGGCTGTTAGGTGTGGCAGCCACACATGTCACTTTGTGCATGGGGGCGGTGTATGTATGTGCGCGTGTATGTGTGTGTGCATAAGTGCACTGGGTAACAGAGCCCAGGGGCTTAAAGTTATTGGACAGACCCAAGCCTCAAGACATGGGTCACACTTCCTCCGCCTCAGGATGCCCACAGACATGCATAGCCCATGGAGGTATGATCTGCCCACACCTTGTCATTCTGTCGTTCTGAGACTGTGGCTGAGCCATTCTCAACATAAAGATATTTTCCCACCATCCCATACCTTTGCTAAATATCTAGTAACCTCCCTCCGCCTTCGTACTAACCAACGGGGAAAGACAGTAAGAAAGGGGGAAAACCAAAGCTTTCTATTAAACGAGCAGACCCTGACGGCTCATCCGTGGCTTCTGAATTCAGCTCTGTCCCTCCTGCCACCGTCTGCCATCACTGCCCCCTTTCCCCACCTCTGCCGTCGATGTTGCACCTGTCAGAAGCTTGCCTTCTTTGTACTTCTGCCTCAAAGCAGCAGCTCTCTGCCTCTCCCTCTGCCTGAAGCCCTGATGCCAGATAATGGGGGAAAGCGGGGTGCGGTGGACTCACTGTAATCAGTCCCCTGGGCACTGACATTTGAGAAGGAGAAGTGAGAGGAAGCCACAGCATCCTGTCTTATCTCTCTGTCTCTCATTTCTCATCTGTTTCTCTTTCCCACTCTTACTTCTTCTTCCTCTTATTCTGCAACAGAAAGGAAGGAGAAAAGGAGAAGCAGCAAAAAGGAAAGGGCCTTTCCTACCATGTGGGAGGCAGAATAAAGAGGGACTAGAAGCGTGGCCAGATGCCCTGCATTCAAATCTTAATTACTGGCTCTGTGAGACTGCTCAAGTCATTTAACTGATCTGATCTTCAATGTATTAATCTTTAAAAAATATATTTAAGGGGCTAATAATAATTTATTCTTCAGAGCTGTCGTGAGGATTAAATGAGATAACGTATGAAATGGGCATAAGGTATTTACTGGAATAAGTCTATTCAACTAATGTGCCTTAAAAAAAGAGAATTATTTTTCCCACATTCTCATCTACTCCCTCTGTGTTCCCTCCCACCTTCTCTCTATGCTAGTTGGTAGCAGGATGTGAGATGGGAAGGAGAATGGCAGGAAGAGCAGGAAAGAGGTATGTCCCCACTATTTCTCTTCTCTCCCACTGTCTGTCCACGGCATCCAGCCCTCTCCTGAGTCTCCAGCCTTCCACCCTCGTTCTGACCTGCTCTCCCCTGCTGGACAATTCACCTCCACTCTCCCCAGACCCCTATCCCAGGGACCTGGGAGTTTCATTTCTCGGCTTCCTCAGGCCCCTTCTCCAGTTCAGGCTTTTCCCAGTCTCCTGGCCCTTGCACCCTGAACACTCGCTGTCATTTGGAGTGGTGAATCACAGCTGCTTTGGTGCAGCTTGTGTGCAGGGGTCCCGGGCCATGCTTGTAGGACAGGTATGTTTCTAGGACTCCTAGGCAGAAGTCTAGTTTCATTTCTCGTAGAAATAGCATCTCACGTGAGGTCGGGGCTCTACTGTGAAAACAGCTCAGGATTATAAACTCAATCCCTAACCACCAAAATAACAGTACTTCTATGGAGAAACAGATGTGAGCACCAAACAATGGACTCACAAACATGTGTAAAAACACATTCTCCTCCTACCCTGGGAATTCCCCCAGCATGTCCTTAAACAATGGTGTAGTTCATCGTTTACACTAGAGTATTTTTACAGCTATGTTCTCATCTGATATTTTTACATAGGCAGAAGCAGTTTTTTTTTTCTTTTGAGATGGAGCCTTGCTGTGTCGCCCAGGCTGGAGTGCAGTGGGACAATCTCACTGCCACCTCCACTTCCCGGGTTCAAGCGATCTCCTGCCTCAGCCTCCCAAGTAGCTGGGATTACAGGCACACACCACCACGCTTGGCTAATTTTTGTGTTTTTAGTAGAGACGGGGTTTCGCCACATTGGCCAGGCTGGTCTTGAACTCCTGACCTCAGGGTGATCCGCCTGCCTCGGCCTCCCAAAGTGCTGGGATTCCAGGCATAAGCCACCACGCCCAGCCGCAAATATTATTAAATGCCATTTACAAAGAAAGAAGAAGAGCCTAAGAGAAGAAAGTTGATTTGAGACTCTGCCACATTCAGCAAAATAAGCTGTTAACTAACGTGTCTCTGCTAAAGGTCCCATTTAAGCAACATCCATAAATAGATACTTTTTGTAATTTGTTATTCATTGGCTACAAATTAAGAAGAAAAAAACCCTTCAATTTCTCAGAGTATCTCTTTCTTCCCTTCCGTTTTTTTCCCCTCTTTTTTCCTTCTTACTTTCCTCTTTCTTCATCTGTATATACATGTAAAAATAAATATTTAATTCCAGACATTGGCAGTGTGAGAAGAATAGAAATCATTATTTGGCCTCCTTTATATTTTGAACGAAAAAAAAAAATCCCATATACCCTTTATGACTTTGTGACCTTCTGTTCATGATCCTGTCTGTGCCTCAGTTTCCATAATGTGAGATAAAAAGGTTAGACTAAATGTGGAGGCTGCTAGGGCACAGTGTGAACTAGACCAGGAGCTGGCCTTTTGGTTCTATGGCCCATTTTCCTAGTTCTATGAATTTGGGGAAAATCACTTAAACACTCTGGGCCTGTTTTCTTATTTGTCGAATGAAGAGTCTAGGCTTGATCATCTTAAAGCTTCCTTCACTTTAAGGAATTCTTCCGGCCTTTCCTGCCTGCTGGCGAGGTTGCCTGGTGAAGTTACCTACCTTTCTAACGAGCTGCCGGAGTTGCCACTTGATTTCCCAGCAGGGGCTGTTGACACTCTCTTCGTCACTGGGGTCCCAGGAACTGCCATCTTCTTTTAAGAAACAAGCAATGCCGCTTTTGGAGTACTTGTCCTGCATCTGCGTTGAGATGGAATGTAACACATCACGCATAAGTGCTTTTTATTTTTGTTCATTTGGAAGTTAAAACAACAGAAACTGACGGCAGACTTGGAGAAGTTTTGGCACGTTGAGTAAGTTCCTGCCTGAAATAAGAGTAAGCATGCTGTCCTTTGCCCTTTAAACAAAAGAATAAAAGTAAGCATTTGAGTATGTTGGAAAGGATCCAGGTGTTCGTCAAGATCTGGAGTCACAGTGTCCTTTCCTGCCTCCCTGACTAAAGAGCTGTGCCTTTCTTGGTAAGTTGCCTCTGTTCTGCTGTGTCTGTTCCTTAGTCGTGAGCTGTTTCACTATGGTGATTCTGAGGTCTCTTCCCGCTCTGCCATGGCATGTATCCCATTCTGAAGCTGGAAGCCTACCTGGATACAAGGTCGGCAGTAGAGTCAGTTTAAATTCCAAGATCCTAAATAAAAACCAGCCAAATCATTTGGGAGGGGGTCCTTGTTCTGTTTGTGGATCTGAGCTGTGGCTAGCTAAGTAGATTCTGGTAACTGATCTGATTTCTACTCCTCTAGCAGGCAGACTCTGGACCGTGTTGCCGCTAGAAATCTGCATGCTGTCTCATTAAATGTTCACACTAACTAGGGATTTATTGGCAGAGACTTTAAACACTCTTTGAAGGTTTTCTCCCTGTTTCTGATTGAAAGTAAATAATGGCAATAGCCAGATCATTGTCAACAAACTCTTCACCCTCATCAACAAATCATTGCTTGATGTTATAAACACACACACACACACACAACCATCCAGAACTCTTCCGGCTGATAATTGTTTAATCAAGGAGAATAGGAAACAGAAGGTCCAAACAAAGCCAGAAGGATTTTGTTTGTTTGTTTTGCTCATTTCTTCTCTTCTGTTTTGTTTTTAAAAAGTGGGATTGAAGAGATGTTATTTCCCTGAAAAAAATCTGCTGAATTGACTCTACCTGGGGAAATAAATGGGAAAATGGCAATTTTAATCTGTTATTTGAACTAAAGTGCTGCAAAGCTTGAAGGAAGGGTCAAATTGAATTATGATAAACTCCTTCCTATAGAAAGACAATCAATCTCATTTTAAAACAAAATATCTGAACTGTTTAAGAGAGGTCCCAGCCAGAATCACACAGCTCTATCTCAGCCCTATAACCCTTGGACATTCGACCAAGGTCCTTCAAATGGTACAAACTTGAGTTAATAAATTTCCTCCACACACCCTGACATAGATCATTCATTTACTTTTAAACAAATGTTTATTCTCTTCCTCTTTGAAATTACAAGAGAAAAATATTCCCATAGTACATGTACTGGGAGGTGAAGCTGGGGCCACCTGAGTTGAGACATGACTGCCATGGAGTTAGTTGCATTTCCGTGCCCCTGCATGCCCCAACTGTAGATATCTAGTTGCACCTCCAATTTACTTGGGAGATGCAAAACCTTTGCAAGGAAAGCACCCAGTCACATATGATTCAGAAATAAGAGAGCATGTCTAGCCAACTGCGGGAAAGGATCATGAAAGAAGAGACGAGGAACTGAGATCAGCCACAAGGCCTGAGGGTGGTTCCAGGAAAAGCAGACGTTTCCTGGACACTGTACCAGTTCACCCACCCAAAGTATGAGTGTGCTCTGGCCAAGCTTCAGTTTGATTACACCGAACAAGCAAGCTCACAAATCTCTGTAACATGTTGGGGCAAAAAGTGTGCATGTAACAGAAAGGAGGAAGCAATATGCCTTTTCACCTCACAGCAGCTGTAAGGTATCTCAGCAGGAAGTGGCTGAAGATGGGAGGCCCCAGCCACAAGTGGCGAGGTTCAGAGTGGACAGCTGCCTGTGATCAGACAGTGATGGTGGCAGGCAACAACTTTTCAACTGAGGTGGAGTTTGACCTGGGTGGTGGTGGTTGAGCTTGAGCCACAGGGACTAGCCTAGGTGAGTACAAATTGCTGGCTAGAGCCTGTAATACCTTCTGAGTATTTTCCAGAAATACTTTCTGGAGGAGGTGGGGGGAACCTGGAGAATTGAGTAAGATCCCAGGTATGAGTAGATGACAAGCTAATGTAGCTACATGATTACCCAGGAGTTCATAAAGCCTGGATACAATCAGGATACACAGGCAAACTGGGAAGCATGGAAAACTAAAGAACACATTTCCAAAAGTTAAAAAAAAAAACCTCCAAAAATTAATAAGTAAATTACAAAAACAAAATCAAAACAACCACTAATAGCAGCTATACTCCAACCTCCTGGTTAGCCTTTGGAGAATCTCTCTTGTTTACAGGGGTGAGATGAGACTGTGTGTGCATGCACAATTTTGAGTATGGTTGTTTTCTCATAAGACTATGTAAAAATGCTGCGTTCTTTAAATCTGTATGAAAATTATACATGTATGGCATGGATATTTTTATGACATTCCCTGTAGAAAATTTGTGAAATATAGAAAAATAAAAAGGAATAAAAATCACCCATAATCAAACCATCTAAAGTTCACATTGTCATTTTGGTGTTTCTCTTTCTAGACATTTTATGCATAAATGTTGATTTCTGAATAACAGAAATCCAGAGAGGAAGCCCCAGTCACCTTATCCACCCTCACGTGTTTCTTGAATTATGAATTTTGGTAGTTTCTTCTATAGAACTTGGCTAATACCGGTGACTAGACAGATGGTGGGTTGACGTGGGGTGCTGTGGTTATTCTAAGAATGATGATTAGCATGATATGCCTCCGCCTGCCTCCCCCCATCCTTTCCACTTCAAAGTATGAATTTCCTGCAGCATATCATAGGCTGAGGACTACTCTCTAACTAACCATGCCTGGGCACTGGGCGCAGAAGATTGTGTAGGTGGGTTATTTTCTTTTGCGTGCCTTTGAAAAGAAAGCTCTTGCACTGGGTGCCTGTTCTTCAGCTCCAGTAGCTCCTGGTTCCGAAAAGGGGATTTCCATGATGACTGCTCTTGTTGCTGTTATAATCATGGTGGTTGGCTAGGCCAGGGTCAACCAGCCCTTGATGGGGCTTGAGCTCAGCAGGGTAGAATCAGCAGGGTAGACTTCACGATGGCAGCACTGACCGTCTCTGCTGCCCAGACATTAGTCTCTGGCAATCATTTTCTGCAAACTACAAATAGCATAAAGGATCATTTATGGAGATGTGTGGAGAGGAAGCCCTTCTCCTTTTCCCTCCCCACCTATGATGCCACAGTCATAGGCCATTCCCTAGTCATAAAACTTTCTCAGAGGGACACAGACTTCAGGGGCTCAGCCCACATTGGTTGATCATGTTTGCTGGTCTACAGGCTTATTTATGAAGGTCCAATCCAATGTTATAAAGTCTTCCTTAACCCTTACAACCTATAATCCTTGCAGACTGTATCTTCTGCAAATTTTCACCAGCCGAAATGAAGCCTGTGTTCAATTTTCAGAAATGAATACTTACGTTGAATATACTTTTCCAAAGTCTACACAGAAGATTCAGATTTATTTTCCCTTGGGAAAATATCTGATGAAGAAAGTGACACCCTCAGGAGACTTTTCAGCAGTAATTACAATTCTGCTATAAAAAAAGCATTGTATATGTACGCACCCATTACAGGAGCACCCAGATACATAGGGCAAGTTCTTAATGACTTACAAAGAGACTTAGACTCCCACACAATAATAGTGGGAGACTTTAATATTACACTGTCAATATTAGACAGATCAACGAGATAGAAAATTAACAAGGATATCCAGGACTTGAACTCAGACTGGGAACAAGTACACTTAACAAATATTTACAGAACTCTCCTCCCCAAATCCACAAAACATACATTTTTCTCAGTATCACATTATACCTATTTTAAAAGTAACCACATAATTGGAAGTAAATCACTCCTCAGCAATTGCATAGCATTTCACAGATTTAAATAAAATATTGGTTGGCTGCTTATTTGTTATTTTCATCCCCTATTCCTTCCTGTCTCCATTGTTAAGCACAATTATTGGCATAAAAGAGGTTTTTAATACCCATCTTTAGACTGCATTCTAGCCTGGGCAATAAAAGAAGAATCCCATTCTCTCTCCCTCTTTCTCTTCCTCTTTCTCTCTTTCATTCTTTTTTTCTTTCTTTTGCTGTTTCTTTCTTTCTCCTTTTCTTTTTCTAAAAAAAGAGAAAAAGAAAAAAGGTGGGGGGCCAGGCTTCGTGGCTCACGTCTGTAATCCCAGCACTTTGGGAGGCCAAGGCGGGCGGATCATGAGGTCAGGAGCTTGAGGCCAGTCTGGCCAACATGGTGAAACCCCGCCTCTATTAAAAAAAAAAAAAAAATGTACTGTTAAAAAAAAAAGTAGGTGCTTCAATGTATTGAGTACCTCCCTCACACTTGGGTTCAAAATCAGGCTTTACGTTTTACTAGTTTTGTAATCTTAGACAAATCTCTTAACTTCACCTAGGCCTTTGTTTGTTCATCTTAATATGGGGTAATTATACTTAGGTTATATAATTGTTCTGAGAACTGAAACAAGGCAATATTTTTCAAAGTTCCTGGTACATAGTAATTGCTCAATATCTATAATTCTCCTAGCCTTCTAGCACTCTCAATGAATTCTTCTGCATGCCTAATGTACATGTATTCATATATCAATACGCAATTAAGAAAAATGTGTGCAAGTGGGAAGATCCTAAGCCTTATATGAAATTTCCATTTTTATAGTAGAATTGAAAAAGAAATTTGGTTATATACACAGACAACTGCATGAGTCAGTTCAGCAAAGAACTGGTTGATTCAATCTTAAAATTAGTCCAACTTGTAATGTGAGCAAATTGATGGAGCTACTTGTGTATGAGTAACAGCTTTACTCTGTTTACGCTGCAAAGTTAAGAAAGGTGAGGACATTCTGGCTCCAAAGTGGTGAACACAGCAGTATTCCAGTCTCTCATGTAGACTTAAAACTAAAGATATGATTATAGTTTTATGAATATTTTTTTTTACAAAAGAAAGTCTTAAACCTGACTTTACTGGTCATCTAATGGTAGCCATAATTTTCATAATTACTTGCAAATCAAACAAGAATATGCCTCATCCATTTCCAAAAGAAAAATTTCTAACTGATTGAGACAACCAAATTTATACTGCACAGGATATGCAAACTGCATTTCCCTAGCAAATAGTTAACGCTCTATGTCTTTTGCACAATTTGTACTTTTCTGAGATGCTTGGCCTTTCATCTGCTAGTCAGCTGCCAGAGTTGATGCTGCAGGAAGCACTGTGCATTCATTGCACATCACAAGGTGCAAGCAGGTTAATCCTGTGGCCATCCTGCTGTGGAGGGAGGAGCCTGCAGACCTGGGTGCTGGCTGCCCCGGCGCTGACTCCAAAGCCTTGTCTGAAGCTGAGTACATTATTTCTTGTCTTCTCATCTGTAAAAAGGTGGTGGAGGGGGGAGTGGGTGTGGGAGTTGGGGGGCGGCGGTGTCTGAAGTTCCTTGTAGCTCCTAATTCTCTACTATGTAGCTCCTAATTCTCTACTATTTAATATACAATTAGTTAAAATATATATTAGAAGTCAAGAACTGAGTTGGCTTATTTTCAGCAATTTTGCAGTCATAATTCCAGGGAGTTTTCATTGAGAAAATCATAAATTAAAATGGCATTAAGTGTTTTCTTTTCTGTCAAAGATACCTCGATTTGTACATGAACCATCCACAGGCAGAGAGTGGCAGTTGTATGTTCCATTGTTTTATCATGAACAGCTGTGATTCTCTGATAACTTCTTTATTACAGATTCTACCGATGACATGCCAGTGCCTCAGGAATGGGCAGAATGCCAGTCCTTTGTATTCTCAGTTATTGTCAACACAGCAAAACATGTCAAAGGTCTGAAAATTCACCAGGACTAGCTACATCTGGAATACACAACAGGAGTGTTCAGTGATTTAGAGCCTGGCGTTGGGTTGAGCCTAACCCTAACCCTAACCCTAACCCTAACCCTAACCCTTGTTGCCTGCATATTCGTGGTACCTACCACACTTGTGAACGCTGTTCATTCATTCAGTAAGTTTTCAGTGAACCACAAGTATTAGAATTAGTGGCTACTTGGGAGCCATATGCTAGACCCAGAGGTATACTGGTGAGCAGAAGCAGACTCAGCTCTGATACAGCCAGCCTCACCCCCAAGAATTCATGAGTCAAGAACTGTAACTTGCATCCAGGATAACAAAGCAGGGAAGACAGAGCCGGAGCCTCGGGGTCTCCTAGCAATGGGCTGGGATGGGAGTTCCATGGAGTTTCCTCAGGAAAAATTATTTGCACTGGAGCAACAAGTGAAGAAGCAGCTAAATTTGGTGCCAGAAGTGTAGTCTGCAGTGTGCAGAAACCAGGTTTTCAGGTAACATTTATGGACTTAAAGGTTGTTATGTTTTGGCCATGTGTAACATGCCATTTGAAATCCGTTTGCTAGGGCAGTCATGCAAGAGAAAGAAATAAAGGGTATTAAAATAGGAAGAGAGGAAGTCAAATCGTCTCTGTTTGCAGATGACCATAATTGTATATTTAGAAAACTCCATTCTCTCAGCCTAAAAACTCCTTAAGCCAATAAGCAACTTCAGCAAAGTCTCAGTATACAGAATCAATGTGCAAAAATCATAAGCATTCCTATACACCAATAATACACAAGCAGAGAGCCAAATGATGAGTGAACTTCAATTCACAATTGCTACAAAAAGAATAAAATACCTAGGAATACAACTTACAAGAGACGTGAAGGACCTCTTCAAGGAGAACTACAAACCACTGCTCAAGGAAATCAAAGAGGGCACAAACAAATGGGAAAAAATTCCATGCTCATGGATAGGTCAATATTGTGAAAATGGCCATACTGCTCAAAGTAATTTATAGATCCAGTGCTATTCCCATCAAGCTACCATTGACTTTCTTCACAGAATTAGAAAAAAACTACTTTAAATTTCATATGGAACCAAAAAAGAGCCTATATAGCCAAGACAATCTTAAGCAAAAGGAACAAAGCTGGAGATATCACACTACCTGACTTCAAACTATACTCCAAGGCCACAGTAACCATAACAGCATGGTACTGATACCAAAACAGAGATAGAGACCAATGGAACAGAGCAGAGACCTCAGAAATAACACCAACTGTCTGCTCTTTGACAAACCTGGCAAAAACAAGCAATGGGGAAAGGAATCCCCACTTAATAAATGGTGTGGGAGAACAGGCTAGCCATGTGCAGAAAACAGAAACTGGGCTCCTTCTTTACAGCTGCTACAGAAATTTACTCAGGATGGATTAAAGACTTACATGTCAAACCTAAAACCATAAAAACCCTAGAAGAAAACCTAGGCAATACCATTCAGGACACAGGCATGGGCAAAGACCTCATGACTAAAACACCAAAAGCAATGGCAACAAAAGCCAAAATTGACAAATGGGATCTAATGAAACTAAAGAGCTTCTGCACAACAAAGAAACTATCATCAGAGTGAGCAGGCAACCTACAGAATGGGAGAAAATTGTTGCAATCTACCCATCTGACAAAGCTCTAATATCCAAGATCTATAAGGAACTTAAATTTATAAGAAAAAAAACAAACAACCCCATCAAAAAGTGGGCAAAGGATATGAACAGACCCTCCTCAAAAGAAGACATTTATGTGACCAACAAACATGCAAAAAGGCTCATTATCACTGGTCATTAGAGAAACACAAATCAAAACCACAGTGAGGTACCATCTCATGCCAGTTAGAATGGCGATCATTAAAACATCTGGAGACAACAGATGCTGGAGAGGATGTGGAGAAATAGGAACGCTTTTACACTGTTGGTGGGAGTGTAAACTAGTTCAACCATTGTGGAAGACAGTGTGGCGATTCCTCAAGGATTAGAACCAGAAATATTATTTGACCCAGCAATCCCATTACTGGGTATATATCCAAAGGATTAGAAATCATTCTACTATAAAGACACATGCACACGTATATTTATTGCAGCACTATTTACAATAGCAAAGACCAAATGAACATCAGTGATAGACTGAGTAAAGAAAATGTGTCACATATACACTGTGGAATACTATGTAGTCACAAAAAAGAATGAGTTCATGTCCTTTG
>PVKP010032258.1:0-26129 GCA_004027715.1 Plecturocebus donacophilus | reverse complement strand
TAGAAGAGATAGCTACATTAACAGACATTCCTCAAGGAAATAAATGTCAATTATGCCAGCCAGGAAATTTCCAGATAGGAAAACAGGAAGGCAGGCATACCTGTGCATTGTTAGGGCATAGTCCAGCAAAGCCTAAGGAATGCATGAGACCAAGCCACACCATCTTCCCAAGACCAGAAATGCCTTCCTCCTCAACTGCCTCAACAAAATGACACACCCACATTCAAAATCTGTACATCTTTAAATCTGATTGTGGAAGAAACCACACTCAGAGCCTTGCTTGCTCATAATTTCTCCTGCTAATACTACATCTATCTCTTTTAGATTGATCTGATTTACCTGCAGCATGCATATTCCATTTGAAAGTATTTTAATAATGTTTTACTGACAGTTTTGTTTTTATCCGTTGTGGTCCTCCATCTACGAAACTTGTAACACAAAAGTCTTGTTGCTATACAAGTAGAGAGGGATTCATGAAAGTGTGAATGTCTCTTTATCAATAACTTTCACCATTATCTACTGGAATCAGTCCCAGGTAAAAGCTAAATTGAGAAACAGCAGATACAAGAGTCTCCAGGAAATTGTCTACCTTGCTTATTGGACCTAGAGTTTGTCTTTATCCTGCCACTAATGTACAATTGGATTAGGTAATGCAACATTCTTCTGGTTGTTCAGTCATATTTCTCTCTGAAGAGCCTGAATATAAACTCGGTTAAAAATGCAGGAGGTTGGGAGGTAACCATAGATTTTAAACCCACAGCTGTAGTAATTTATCCTCCTAGGAAAGATATACTAGTTAGGATGCCATAATAAATGGAAAACTCTGAGGGGAGGGAGCCATTTGAGCCTGAATAACTCTGAAACCAAGTAATAACTTCACAAATAGGAATTTCAGATGAAAAAGATTTATGTATCAGAGAAGAATAAGGTGAAATAGATATTCTGAAGGCAGTACAAAATTTTACATGAGGAGATAAATGCTGAGGTGACGTACTATGGTAAATCAGTCGTTCTGATTTGTTTTTTCTTTCCCCTGCATTTCTTTCGCACTGCTGCTCTTCCTCCCTGGAGTCCCGTATCAGCCAAGGTTCTGTTCTCCTTCTCTTTTGTTCTTCTCCCTGTTTATAAACTCACAACTGGGATGAGTCATTTATTTACAGACCATTCCCAAACATCATATCTAGTCTTGACCACCAACTTATGCTCCCTACAAATTGTAAAGACTCATAGGGATTCCACACCGGAAGAGACATTAAAAGTACTCTAACCTAGCGTCTTAAAGCAAATCTCTCTGCCATATTCTAAACCGGGGTGTCCAATCTTTTGACTTCCCTGTGCCACATTGGAAAAAGAATGGTCTGGAGCAATACACAAAATACACTGTCTATAGCTGATGAGCTAAAAATAAATCATAAAAATATTATATTTTAAGAAAGTTTATGAATTGTGTAGAGCCACATTCAAAGCTGTCATAGGCCTCATGCAGCCTGCCATCTGTGGGTTGGACCAACATATACCTAAAGTCTTCTTGTGATACAACATTTCACAATTTTAAAAAAGCTGTTGTTTGCATTGGCAGAAATTGGCATTCTCAAACTTTCATCCACATCTTTGATCTGACCGTTAGTGCTTGCAAAAAAAGGAATATCCTTTTCACATTACAACACTTCAAATGTCCAAAATATTTACCATAGCTCCTATACTATACTATAGGCTAATCAGGCCTAATTTTTTAAAATTAGTCTTCATGTGATGTGGTTTGCAGTAAATACAGTTGACTGCAAAATGATAGTCACAAATTCTTTCCATCCCTGAATGCACAGGGAGCTTGTCCCAAGAAGAGGAGGATATACGTGCTCTGGAACTTTGAATCTGGGTTGGTCTTGTGGCCTGCTCTGAGCATCACAGCAGAAGTGATGTGACAGGAATTTCAAGCAGAAGCCTTGAGAAGACTTGTCACTTCCACTCTCGCTTTCTTGGAACCTGAGACATCCTTGTGAAGAAGCCTGAACTAGTCTCCTTGTGGGAGGACCGGCTCTGCTGTCAGCCATCAGCAACCCCTTCAGCCACTTATAGAAGGCATTCAGCCCCAGTCTAACAACCAGATGACTACAGTTGCATGAATGACCCCAGATGAGAACAGCAGAAAACCACTCAGCTGAGCATGAACAGATAAAATTATTGTTGTTCGAAGCCACAAAGTTTTGGTGTGCTTTGTTACCCAGCAATAAACAATAAATACAGCAAACTGCCCATTATCCTTTTCAATCCCTTAGAGTTTCCATCTCTGTGAAATTATGATACCCAACACAGAATAAACTACTCTCATTTGAGATCTTACTAAAAAAAAAAAAAATACATCAAAATTAGCCTTTTTTACATAATTTATTTCCATTGTCAACGTTTTAAATTTACTCTAAATTTCAGGTGTTATATTCTCATATGTATAATAGAACTACTCTCTCTATCTAACAATAGCAAAGACTGGGTGCGGTGGTTCATGCTTGTGATCCCAGCACTTTGGGAGGGGGAGGCAGGTGGATTAGTTCAAGCCTGGCCAACATGGCAAAACCCCATCTCTACTAAAAATACAAAAATTAGCTGGGCAAGGTGGCAAGCACTTGTAATTCCAGCTTCTTGGCGCCTGTAATCCCAGCTACTCGGGAGGCTGAGGCAGAAGAATCACTTGACCCGAGAGCCAGAGGTTGCAGTGAGCCAAGATGGCGCCATTGCATTCCAATCTGGGTGACAAAAGTGAAACTCTATCTGCCTCCAAAAAAAAAAAAAAATAGCATAGATTAGAAAATATTTACATATTCTTGACCCTTTATACGTTTCTTTAAAACATGCATAATTTCTCAAGAATGTTTTTCTTATTGCTTTTTTGATAATTTACTACTCTTGTCTCTCATCTCTTCCTGGAAACTGTTGGATGTTGGCCATTTAGAAATTTAGAATCAATCCTCTAAATTGTTTTTTTTTTTTTCCTTTATTTTTCCCTTATTTCTGTCTGCTACAATTTATGAGATTTTCTCTTTTTGGTTTAGTACCCATGGTTTATATTGTCATATTTTTAATTTTAAGAGATTTCTCTTAATTATATTACTGTTTCTTTATAATAGCTTTCTGTTTCCATTTCAGGGATTTAATAAGTATTTTCTTCTCTCTGATAATATTAAATGTCAATTTCCTTCCATTAATGTGTTGGGTCTTTGTCTTCCGGGTTTTTGTTTTGGGAGTTTGTTTCTTGTTTTTAATTTTTTATTTGGTGACGTTTTTCTTCAGATTGGGAAGAGTTTCTTACATTAATTAGTAATCCTTAGCTGACAAATCACATCTAATAAGAAGAAGCTAAAAAGCTGATGGAAACTGTGGGCAGAGGATAGGAAGAGGAAGAGACTGAAGGAGGAGAAAAAAAGAAAGAAGTTTGGGAACTTAAAGTTGGATAATCGGGGTCCTCATGTGTCAGTATATAGTGATTACTTTTTCTGAAGGACCGTGCATTTTCCTGGAAGAGACTCTTCTGGCTGTATGGCTGATGTTCCAGAAACAAGATAGAAAAAGAATCGCAGAGGATTTCATATTCACTGTGCTGATTGTGACTTGACTCTTTGTTTCTGTTCCATTCCTCTCTGCAGTTCCCTATGGGACTGGCTGTCCCTGGACCCTCAGTTTCTGTGGCTTAGTTTCTTCAGAGTAAGCTTCCAGTCTATTTAGGAGATGTCAATGAGATCTGGGGGAGTGCAAAAGTGTTTGGGATCTGGGTGGGCTAAGGATACAAGTATACATTTTACGTGCAAACTTTAACCTGATTCTCCTACTTTTTTTCCCCCATGCCTCATATCTTAACTTCCTTCTTAACTGGTGCTTCAAGTTCTGAATCTCCCGAAATTTTGCACTTTGAAGTTTGAATTGGCTCACTTCTCATTCATGCCCTCCTCTGCAGCACTTGATGCTAGCCTCCTCCACGAATCTGAGTCACCATCACTCCTCCTTTTTACCTTCCAAACTGTGCTGAGAATTCTGCTCCATTGATTTCCCTCCTGTTCTCTACAACTTAGTGGGCTTAAACCTTTTTAAATTATTTTGTTGACATTTCATGGGGTTTCTCAAGAGGCAGAGGTGACAGATGAGACAAATCAGGATGAGGATAAAAGGTTTTAGAATATTTTTGTTTAAATTAAGACATCACATAATGTGCTATTTAAACCCTATGTATTGCCAAATTCTTAGGTTTTCTCGCCTCCAAAAAAATTATGCCAATGATAACACTAAAGATAACTTTACCAAAAAAAAAAAGGAGTCTCAGAGAGGATAAAGATAAGTCTTATTTTTAAAAGGTATGCCAATTCAGCAAGTCGATATACATAACTTAGAAAAATTTGAGCTCCAGACTTTGATGGTGATTTTATTTCAGAACTAAAATACTCTTGGGATGAAATACCACAAGTTGTCATCATCTTGTTTCTTCATTCTGCAATCATCAGGCTTTAGATTAGGGTTGACAAATAATGGCCCATGGGCCAATCACCTATTTTCTTAAGGGAAGTTATATTGGAACACAACCATTTCTATTTATTCACACACTGTCTATAGCTACTTTGGTGTTACAAACAACAGTAATTACACCCGAATTGAGTAGTTCAAAAACATTTACTATCAGGCACTTTGCAAATAAATTTTGTTGACCCCTGCTTTTGATGATTAAACTGCAAGAATATAAGATTAGTGGTGCTGTTTGGTAAATGAAATAAATAAATAAGTAAAGTGGAAAATAAGAAGTGAAGAGTATGAACATTTTATCTTTCTAAATTATGCAAAAATGATTTTTAAAATTGTCTGTTTTGTATAAAAGGTGAGACTAATGTCTCAAATGCAGATTATATTTGAAACATATTAAAGTCAGAATCTACTGTAATAAAACTCTTTATATCATTAGAGAGTTTTCATCCTACATAAAATCTATATCATCCAAATCTGTAAGTATCAAGGTATCTGTTAGCCTGATTCAGTTTTTCACTTCAATCATGGTGGACACAGCACTGTGCAAGGAGCAAAGAACACCTGGGTTTCAGTGTAGTCTGTGCTATTAACATACTCCATGGCCGTCCAAGCCACAATCTTTATAGATTTAAGGTTTCTTGTACATAAGTTCAGGCAATTAAATTGCATGATCTTGCATTAACTGTGATTCCATAATGTCTTGAAAACAGTGTAGTTAAAAGTTTTGTCCCCAGCACATGATGTTATTAGGCTATTTTACTGGTTTTGATGTTTTAAAGAAAAGTATCAAACACTGAAATGAGGAATACTGAAGCTGTGGCTATATTATGATTCCTATTCTCCTATACTTTATTTGGATTGCCTTGGAAAAATCATTTATGCAATTCCATGCTCCAGTTTTCTTTTTACTAAAGCAGCAATAATAGTGTTTGTATCTTTAGTATATCAAGATAAACTATTATTTTTGGCAAAGCTATTTGAAAAGACTTGGAAGAAAAGAGGTACATAAATATTAAATTCTTGTTTTTCAATTAATTTTAGGTTATGATAATACTTCAAAAAATACTTAACCTTGCCCTTTAAAATATTGCATATAGAATGCAAATGAAATGCTAAATTTTACATAGTCCTTACTCATGTGTGAAAAAATTAGATATTCTGCATCGTAGACAACTCTTCTGAAATAATGTCACCATGTAATATCACTGTTAGCTTTCCCAGCTGAGAAATGCTGTTTTCATGAATAGTGATAAGAAAGGAATTTGAATGGAATTTTACATTCTCATGCCTTGTTACATAAAATTGTCACCCAGGACTATAAATTTTTATCCCGTTTACACTGAATATAAACTATCAATTTCAAATGGATAGCATAGATTTTGATGCATTTCTTTCTGTTTAATTTTCAAATGTTAGGTAAACAATGTTGGGCAAAGAGGACTCAGAATGTGATTAGCAAATAGCAGATACATTTAATCAAAACTGGTCCTTTTCTGTTAATATATAATATTTAAAACCTTCTTCTTTGTGTACTATATAGAAATTGGGAAGTTTGCTTTACAAATCTAACTTACTGTAAAATTTTTTCAGAATAGAAATGTTTAAAGTTCTAGACTTTTAAAATACACAGCAAAATTATTTTTTAAAAGTATTCTTTCTTAGCATTTGATACTTACATTAGCAATTACAATACTCAAAGATTATTTTGATATTTAAGTAGAAAATGTGATTTCATAATAAATGAGCTATGACTGTTTTATAGGAGATCATAAAATAATGAAGAAAATATACTTTAAATAAATGTCCCATTCAGTCTTTTTTTAAAAAATTCATTTATTTGTATATAATATAATGGTCAGAAAAATGTAGTGCTACTATTGAAGATCTTGTCATTGCTTGCTGAGTTGAAACTGATTATTTAATATTTATGAAGCATCTATAAAGTTCGTTGAAAACCCACAAAGCCTAATCCTTGTCTGAGTGAGTGTATCGTAACATAACCAACCTTTGTAAGGAGGTACTAGTGAAAGACGTAGTAGAAAAAAGACAAACATTTTACCAAAATGGCATTCTAATATTTTTTTAGACTTTTTTACTTCCTATCACTGTTCTATCAAAACAGATGATTAATGTGGACTGTTTTTACAGTTACAATTCAGGGCCATATCTCCGGTTTTGCTACTATAATAATGGATTATGTTACCCATATCTTTTCATACCAAGTTTTGCACTTCATTTATGAGGACTTTTGGGGGTCTACTGTAGACGCTGCTTCAAGCTCCTGTGAAGCTCAATCTGGTTAACTTGTATAGTAGTAGTTTTGTTTTCCTCTTCTTTTTAAATGAATAGTATGTTGGTTTTTGCTTTCCATGTGATTTTTGTTCTTTGAAGTTTTACACAGTATTTCTCCTCTGATCATTCTGAGCATTGCAGCCATCATGAAATTCTTGTCTTTACCAAAACACAAACTCTGGGATAATAGAGATTCGCTTCCTCCCTGTTAATAGAATTGTACTGGCCAAGAGAATCCTATAATTCACAAATCCAGCTCCATGTGACTCCTGAGCTAATTTTCATTATGCATCATGCTATAAGTTCATGGTAACATGTTACAGAGCCCACTCTCAGCAACAAGACTCTAAACGCACCACTGACTTCAAGACCACAATGGACTCCTATGATGTTGATATGAGATCATCATCATCCTTGTTGCTTCAGATAACGTCTTAGAACTTTGATGTAACCTTTAAAAATCAAACATCTCTTTACATGTCTAGGCCAAATGGCATGAAAGTGTATGACTCACACATGGAATAACAAAGGAGCCAGTGTAATTGAAGAAATGTGATCAAGCAGAAAGTCACAAGACATAAATTCAGATATATAACGTGGGGGGGTGCAGTTTATTTCTGGTAGGCAGTTTTTAAGTTGACTCTGATGCATCCCACCTCCTGGTATTCATGTTTTTGTTTAACACTCACACTTTGAGTGTGGGCTGCACCTGGTGACTTGCTTCTAATAAAGAAAGTACAGCAAAAATCATGAGATATCACTTTTAAGATTAGGTTACAAAAAGCCAATAGTTCCAACTTTGCGCATGTCCTCTTACTTCCTTGCTCACCCTCTGATGGAAGCCAGCTGCCATGTTGTGAGCTGACTTAAGGAGAGGGCCATGGCAAGGATGAAGAGAGGCCCCCATCCAACAGAAGTGAAACCAGCCAACATCCTCATCAGCAATACTTGAAGAGTATCTTCCACAAGGGGATTCTTCACAGGAGACCACAGCCTCAGGAGACACCTTATGAGAGACCCTGACTCAGAGAAACCAGCTAAGTTGCACCCAAATTCCTGGCCCACAGGAACTGTGATATGTAAATGTTTGTTGTCTTAAGCTGTGACATTTTGGGGCAAGTTGTTATGCAGTCATAGATGACTAATATATGCTACTCAAGATCTTATAGGTCATTTTGATGACTTTCATCTCTCTGAATGTGTTGGAAGACCACTGGAAGATTTGGGGAAGAGAATTGATGACTTATATTTTAAAAGAATTGCTGCTGCCGTTGCATTGAGTATGATTTTGGGGGAATAAAGGCAGAAGCATGAAGAGGAATTTAGAAGCTATTTTCCTAGTTCAAGTGGGAGATGATGAAGGCCTGAACTCCAGTGGAAGCAGTGGAAGTGATGAGAAGTGGTCAGAGTCTGACACATTTGCAGAAAGCGCCAAAAGGGTTTGCTGATGGGATAGAGGTAAGCTGTAAAAAAGAAGGAAAAAAGTCAAGAAGGTCTCCAGAGTATCTGACAAGATTAATATGCTATCTACAGAGATGGGGAAAGCTACAGGAGAAGTAGATTTAAAGACGAAGGATATGAGAGCTCAGTGTGAGGTCCATCCCGTTTAATATACCTGTTAGACATGCAGGTGAGGCTCCAAGTGATCAACTAGATGTGTGAATCAAATGATTGGGGAGAATTGCAAATACAAATTTAGGAATATGCAAAATACAGGTGGCATTTAAAGCCTTAAGTCTGGATAAGACCTTATAGAGCTTTACATTAACTAGAAGGGAAGTAATCTAAGTACCCAACTGAAAATCATCCCAAAATATGAGGTCAGGGAGCTGTGGAGAATTTATAAGTAGGATCCTAAGAAAGAGAGTAGATTATCAGGAAATAAGACCAGGGAAGTGCAGTGTTCTAGAAGTCAAGAGAAAAAAACTGCTTAGGTAAGTTGTTTTTAAATACATCTGTTTTGTCAAATGCTACTGACAGGTCAGATACAATCAAAGGGACCATAGATCTAAGCAACATGGAAGTCATTGGTAGTCTTGATAACAGCATTCTGGCGGGCATAAGATGCGTTGAAAAAAGAATAGGTAAAGGGAAATTTTTAAATGTTAGGTATAGACAAATCTTTGACAGAGTATTACTGTCAATAGAGGAGGGAAAACTTGGTAGCTTGAGGAGTTAGTGAGGTCGAGAGAGGCTTTTTTAAACTAGGAAAAATAACAGGAGGTTTGCATGCTGATAATTCATTTAAAGAATATAAATAGTTGCCAGAAGATGAAGTAAAGTTGGAAGTAGGAAGTCATTTCATGAAAAAAAAAAAAAAATGCACTAATTTCAAGGAAGAAACTAGTCTGTCGTAATTATTTTTTAAGCTAAAAGAACAGATTTTTTGAATTCTACCCTAAGTGTTGAGTGGGAAAAAATGCAAACGGGAGCACAATCTGATGAGAAAGCAATAAATATCTTTGTTACAAGTTTTTTTCCCCTCTCTGTGTATGTATATATGTGTCGTGTGTGTGTGTGTATATATATATATATATACACCTGTATTTTGATATATTAATAAAATATTTATGCTTTTCATTGTTGAAAAACAAGTAAAATTATGACTCGTGATTAAGGGTTTGTGTAACTGATATTATTTTTCATTTTGCATAATTTTTCCACAATTATGCAGCACTACATAGCATTCTCCCCCATCTGTAGCAGTGGTTTTCAGACTGTAGTGTGAGTAATCGCCACCTGGAGAACTGGTGAAAAAGTGAAGATTTTTGCTGATAATATTCAGAAAATGATTTAGTAGATTTGGAATAGTGCCAAGGAATTTGCATTTTTAATAAACATGTCCGGATGATTCTGATGATATAGTCCTGAATGAATGTGATGAGAAACTCTATTAATAGAGTTAGAGCTACATAGGTCTTTGAGATTGTGATGAGATGTTGGGCAGGCATGCTATAATACTGAGATCTAGCCAAGGAAGTGGACTATAGTGAAATTGAAGAAAGCCCAGGTTCTACAGGTTCAGGTTATCTTTCTGGAATAAAATATAGGCATATTTTATGTTTTAACTATTTGTTCCTTTGATTTATATCTCCTATGAACACCAAAATAAAAAAAACAGTTTAATTCTAACTGAGATTAAATAATTGTTTGTGAGTCTTAATTTTAGAGTTTATATGTAAATGACTGGGCAATGTCTTTACTAGTAGGAGTTTAAAGCAGTTTATTACACTATAGCGATTTGTTCTTAAGGAGACGAGATGCAGTAGTGTTAAGTAGTCAATTCTCAAATAGTCAAAACAACTTTTATCCAATTTATATATTACTCATGTTGTTTATAAGTGGTTCTTCTTCTATCCTTTCCACTTTAGATTCTCTTCATCTTAACAGTCAACCTAACAGATAGCAAACAGAGGAAGAAAGCAAAAAAGCAAACAGAATACTCATGATTAAACATTCAGAATCCTTCATGTTTTATGTGTCTTCTGTGCAGTATCATAAATACAGCACCAAATAGTTGGCCTTGAAGAAATAATAAAGTGATAAGTATTTGGTCATTTGTGTTATTACATTAGGGAACCTACAGTTAATATAAAGATCAGAAAACGAGCCATACTTAAGGATTGTGAGAAATAAACAAGTGTGAATTTGATCATCTTTGCCAGGTGCAAAGAGGGGGAAACACAAGGAATTTGTTGACATCCATTTGGGGCAAGGAACTGTGCAAGAATCTTAGAATAATAGATGCAGTGTCTGTCTTCAAAGAGTTTGTAGTTTAGTATAGATAGATAGAGTATAGAGACATATATAGAGAGAGATATATACTTCTATATACAGATGTATATAGATATAATTTACTATAGAGACTTTTTAGTTTACTGTTGAGAAATAAATATATAATTTAGTGCAGAGAGTTTGTGTTTGGTATAAAGAATTTGCAGTTTAGAGAGGTAGATATATAATTTGCTACATGCTATGATAGAGCAATACATATGAGGGTCTGTGAAAATCTAAGAAGGGAATACAGCTTAGACTCACAGTGAAAGTCAGAAATGCTTCCTGGGGAACATGATGCCTGGGTTCTACACGAGAAGAGCTTTTCAGCAAAAGAACAAGTCGGGATAGAATTCAGACAGAAGGATATGACATGCGAAAGCATTGAGTTGAGTGTACTGTGCATGAAGGATTGAGAGCTGCCTAGAAAGTTTGAAGAAATAGATGAGGAAAGACAGAATCAGATCAAAGATGGATCTTTCATGCTAACCCATGTAGTTTAAGGTTTATCCTGAAAGCCTCAAAAGGTCAATAAAGTTGATAACTTTAGTCACCAGACTTAGTTGCCTATGTATATACTTGGTTAAAACAGGGTAGTGTTTACACAGGAAACTTCACTTGACATTTAAAATTCAGAAAAATTCATATAAAATCCAGATTCCCAGACTGAAAATCAGAAAATTGATGTACAAAGTACTCAGATTTGCACAACTGGCTAAGAGGCAAAGTTAGAATTTCAATCCAGACATACTGACTGGAGAGTGCTTGTACATGATCATAGCCTCATGATCAAGATCATCTAAGATTTGAAACGCCTGGCATGGAATGTCCAAGTGACTGCCCATGCCATATCCAATAGAAGTTAATGTCTGTGACATGATAAACATCAGAAACATTTCTACTTACCCTTTTGTTCTGTGGGCTGTGACTAAAGAAAGATACATTTGGAAGAGACTGGAGAGGATATGGTACAGTGAAGTTTTTAAAAACATTCCCTCCGTTTTCCTTGTGCAAAGACGTTGCCTAACTTTCACAGCAAAATAGATGTTATATAGTTAGTGGAATCTCCTAAGATCCTCCAAGTCAAATGACTTCACTTCCTCTGTGTTACCCTGAGATACAAAATGGTTTTTATAACTTAGTGAATGAACCCTGGTACCGATAATTTAGGAATTTACTCTCACAAGACTGATGTGGGTAGAAAATTCATCAAAATGACGATGAAAGTTTACATTGAATTGCGGGATATTTATTTTCTTGATTTTTTTTATCTGTTTCATTTTCCAGAATGGAGAAAAAAATGAATATTTTTGTTCCCTTTTAGTTTTAAAAGCAGAACATTTTTGTGTTTGAAAATAAGAAAATTCATATAAGCAGAATAAAAAATGGAAAGAGGTCTCAAAAATGTAAATGTCTGTACAATCAAGATATAATTAGTATTAAAATTTCTATGTATTTCCTTCAAGGTCTGTTTTGGAAACATTTTAAAATTATATTTACATGCACAAGAAAATGTTGGTACATTGAATAAACCGGATTGGATAAACATTCCAGTCATCATTGGTTACATAATATTCCATTGCATAATATTTGCCATAATTTATCAGAAAATTCACCACTATTGGCCATTTAGTCAGTTCTAATATGCTAAATTTTTATACATAAATATTTTCACCTTTGTTCAATGTTTTTCTTACTATAATTCTTATAAAATAATTATTAGTTTCTTATGTGAATTTAAAAATTTTTAATACATTTTGCCAAATTCTTACTCAAAATTTTCAACTGACTAATATTCGCTAGTATTGTCTTTCGTCCTTTTCAAATCTAATGGCAATAAAGTACTATGAGATAAGGAACTCTTAATACATGTTTTCTAAATGATGAACCAATTATCCCAATACCAAATATTTAATTATGTTTCCTATGAGTCTAAGAGTTACCTCATTACATTTTGAGTTATTATATACATTACATTCCATTTCCAGATTTTCTCTTTCATTCCAATTATATGCTTGTTAAGACTTGTGCCTATATCACACTGCATTCATTAATAATGTATAAGATAATTTTAAATTGTACCTCAAATACTCTTCTTAAGACACAATTTGAGCTTTTTAAAATTTGTTCATTTTTATAAAAAAAATCTAATTGGGGTCTTGAGTGAAATTATGCTAAATTTATAGTACATTTGGAATAAATCAACATATTTGCAATTGAATATTTTCATGTTATGTCTCATTTATGCAAGCTTGTTATATAAAAACGATACTAATATTCTATAGTTTTTCCATATAAGTTCTGTTCATTTTTATACTGGATATGTTGTTATTAAGAATAGACTCTTTTTCTCTTGTAGCTATTTTTGGCTACTTGTAAAAATGTTATTGATGTAAATGTATTCAGTTTTATTCACTTTTTATATTTATACATTAGTTTTATGCTGTTTCAGTTGATTTCCTTTGATTTACCAATAAAAAATTGTAAGTATAGAATAATTTTGCAATTCTGTTCTCAGTCTTCTATTTCTATAAAAAGCTGCTAGATTATCAGGCAATCAAAAAGTATGTTTCCAAGTGTAGCCATCAGAGGACATATGTGGAATGGAACATGAAGGGTTATCTAATGTACCTTCTGTCAGGGCCAAATGTCTAGCACCTGTGATGCATGATTCTTTAAAAGAAATTTTTAAAAATCTGCAACTTCTGCATATGGCATTTTTTTCAATTTAATGTAATTTTTAAATTAACTTTTAAATTTAATTAAATTAATTTTTTGATTTCATTGTTTATATTCCTTATTATATGCTAAACTTTCTGTCTCGGGTATCGAGAAGGCTTTTCATTTTGCTTTCTTTTTTGGGGGGTTAATAAATTATTTAAAGACATAAGAAGATACATAGCAAATGGAAACAGATGGAAAGTAAAGCAGAGAAATCATTGTCCACTGGTGTCCTGCACATAGTTTAATACCGCATCTGAGAAACAGCTGATTTTGAATAAACTCTCAACAAAAGCCATTTCCAAAAGGCCTAGGCAAACAATAAAAACTTGATAAATGGACTTTTATTAATAAGTTTGAATTTAAAAGGAGATCTTTCTAATACTATCATCTTCACTTCTAGGGACAAAGGGAAAATATCACTATATGAAAAAACACCACTGAAAAAAAGGAAATGAAAATGCTGTATCAATTCACATGGACATATACTACCACCACCACCTGTTCCTCAGTCACTGTCTTCCAGAACAAATAAAATCACAGTGAAGAGCTGTTGGGTCTTAAACTGGAAAATTACAGCTGATGACAAATATTAATTGCCACCCCAACTCATGGAAAACTTTTTTTTTCTTCTTAAGTTTTAGGATGAAAATTTATATTAATGATTCCTTTCTTAAGCCTGTTTCTCAAAGTGGAGAGAATTAACATCTGTGGTGGGTTGATTGGACTTTGAAAATGACTCATAATGTATTTTACCTCATTTTTTTATCTTGAAGAAACATAAGCTACTATGTTTCCATTATCATAGGAAATGTAGATAAATGAGTGGCCTTTCAGTCTAAAAAGACATACTAGTTTGGGCCAAGAGGTAGTTAAGAAGATTAAAATTAAATCTGACTTTTATCGTGTTTCATTGTGGGCCATTCTTTTAGACAATTAATTCTTGGGCTTCAAGACCATGAATTTATTTTGAGATGTCAATTTTAAGACAGGGAGGAAAAAAATGTTCAAGGCAATGATAATGTCCCACTTTAAAGTTCTTGTGTTTTTGCTTAAATGGTTATAATAACACATGCTGTAGAAATTTTCTATATTTATTTTGGAATTACTGCTATGTGCATATGTATTATTCTTGGTAGGATGGGCATCTTCATATCTAGGGCATCCCACTATGATGACTGATTATGTTCCAGCTGGTCTTTCTCTACTTAGGACTGAAATTTTTTACTGGAGTAAATTTAATCAGGCAATCTTGTTAAATGTGGCACTGGTCCCAATCAGTTGAAACTTTTGAAAAAAAAGAATGTACAAGAGAAAAGACAAAAGCTGCAGTCTTTAATACCATGAGCTTCTCTGATGTGAGTTCTGAGGTTGGACAGTGTTTGGTTCACATCCTGAATTCATCACTTAACAGCTCTGTGACTTGCAAAGTGCTATTGAACCCCTCCTACTTTTGATTTTCAGTAAGTTGGAAAATAATATTAATAGTCACTTCCTAGGCTTACTATGAGGATGAAAGGTTGAAAGGTGGTAATGTATATATGCACTTAGCCAAGTGTTGGATACAGAGGAAGTGGATGATAAATGTTTCCTTTTATTATTAATATTATGTTCTCCAGCCAGCATCAAAGAGTGATTTGCAGACCACCTGCTTCCTTATAACTTGAGGTAGTTATTAAAATACAGATTCATGGGTCTGTCGCAACACCTACTGTTTCAAGAATTCTAGAGTTGAAATCCAGAAATCTGTATTTTTCATAAGAACCCAGGAATTCTTATGCACATTAAAATTTCAAGATGATTACCAAAATCCATTAATTTCATTTTTAAATACTGTTTTCTTATAATCTAGTAGCACTATAAAGCCTGTTTTTAAGTAACTGCATCATGTTATCTTATCAACAGGCTCTCCTCTTCCTAGAAGAAAACAAATGCACATTGCTGGGTTTTGTGTTTGAAATGCACACCCCTCACTGCCATATGAGCTCAGGTCCATATAAAACTGCTCCCATTCTGAGGCCATCTTCTCTTGAGTCTTACTCATCTCTTTTTTCCCTGCACATTACCAGTTGGATTTTTCTAAAACACTCATTAGACACTGTCTTTTTCAAAGTCTTTTAGTAATCATTCTCTACATGATAAATTCTGAGCTTCTGAACATAGAAATCAAAATCCTCAAAAAATATAGCCCCAGCATCTCTGCTCAGCCATATTTCTATCCTGTCCATGACATAGTATACCCCACTGAAACAAAAAATGCTTACCATTTAAAATACTTTCTTCTGTCCTGCTTCTAAGCCCTTCCTTCTATCAGCAAATGACATTAAATTTCTTCCTGTTGAAATGATATCCACCAAGATCCAGCTCAAATACCATCTCCTCCCAAGAGCTTTTTCTAATCTCTCCAGATGGAGAGTACCCTCTTAAAACCCTTAGTTAGGAGCACTTTTATAACCCTTAGATTTTTCTTTGTATTGCTATGCCCCCATTAGGTTTTTAATTTCATTCAGGTGAAGAAAACATTGCCTCTTCATCCTATGATCCCTCATAGTACTTGACATAATTCTGAACTCATGATAGTTGTTCTAAAGTAACTACTGAATGAATAAATGATAGTAACATGTAACTTGCAATAATGATTCTCTAGAGACACTCAACTTATGAAATATTTATCTTCGGGTCCTTTTAATTATTCTTGGAATGAATAGGCATTCTTACTTTATTGAAAGTGTATGGACCTTAGAATTCACCCCATCTAAACATTCTCACTACAGTTAATAAATCTGAGAACCACAATGGCTTGCTCAAATCATACTGCTAAGAATGACACTGGGACAGAAAGTATTTTGGACTAAGTCTCTACCGAAATCATTTATACATTTATTTCATCATGAATTGGGTTTTTAAAATTTTTTTTTTAACTTTTGTAGACGGTTATTCTATTGCTACAACAATGCTACATAATTAACAATCACAAAGTTCCAGTAGCATAGAGGAAGCGCATATCCCCATGCTTAGGAGACTGTGGTTGATTGTGGTTCAGCTCAACTACACCGTGTTCTGCTTCAGGTTGCCGTTCAGTGGGCTTAGCTACAGACTGACAACGGTTTATGTCTTATTCATGTGTGTTCTTTCTGGGGGACCAAGTTAAAGACGCAGCGACTTCCTGGGGCTTACCTTTTTTCTTGGCATGTCACTAGACCCCATCATTTCTGTTCACGTTCCATTGGCCAGAATAAATAATTTGGTCAAGCCCAACACCACTTCTAGTGGAGAAAACTCCGAAGCCACATAGCAAAATGCATGGAAGTACGGGAAAGATGTGATGAGCACACTGACCAACCTGCCACCTGTCTCTATAATTACTTTTTATTATGCATACATTTATATTTAATATCTAAAAACTGGATTATGTGTATCAAAATAATTCATTCCTAAAGATAAAATTAAAATTACTCTTTGTAACATCAGGCAACTTGTAGGAAATTAAGTGAAAATTAGCCATATAGAAATGTATTTTCTATGTAACCATTATGAAACGGAAAAACATATAGTTTTGACTTCAAACTTGACAAAATGTTCATATGTCTGGCTGTACTATTCTTTATTATTTGTAGTTCTATTACTGTGAAAGATTACAATGATTGTATTCAGGCTAGCAATTTAAATGAGCAAAACCCTATTTAAAAATACTGGGAGGCTGAGGAGGGTGGATCATGAGGTCAGAAGATCGAGACCATCCTGGCTAACATGGTGAAACCCCGTCTCTACTAAAAATACACAAAATTAGCCACGTGTGGTGGCATGTGCCTGTGTCCAGCTACTTGAGAGGCTGAGGACAGAGAAAGCTTCAACCTGGGAGGCAGAGGTTGCAGTGAGCCAAGATTGCTTATATATATATATATATATATATATAGATAGATAGATAGATAGATAGATATTTTTTGTTTTTACCAAATCTTTGGCGTCCTGCATAATTGCCTAAAATCTAAGGAAATTTTTATATATAAGTACTTTGCTAGGCCATCTTATTTATATATAATCTAACTTCAGAAGTTTACTACTTTGCCATGAAACTTAGCAAAATCCATAGCTGCATATTTGGCCATATTTTTGTTAATAATATGATGGTCAAAGCTGGAAATTCCTCTCAAGCCCCTTTTATATAAGATGGCACAGTGTTTGAAAGCTTTAAGTAATTGGAGAATTTAGAGCTTAATAACGATTTTTTAAAATTAACATGCAACTAGTAACTGCTGTGTAATGGTCATAACTAAAACCCTGAAGCTGAAAATGAAAGTAAAAGAATAGTTTAAAGTAGGCCAGGCATGGTGGCTCGTGCCAGTAATTCTAGCACTTTGGGAGGCTGAGGTGCGCAGATCACTTAAGGTCAGGAGTTCAAGACCCCCCTGGCCAACATGGCGAAACCCCATCTGTACAGAAAAAACAAAACTTAGCTGGGCCTAGTGGTGCCTACCTGTAATCCCAGCTACTTGGGAGGCTGAGGCAGGAAAATCGCTTGAACTCAAGAGGCAGAAGTTGCAGTGAACTGAGATTACACCACTACTCTCCAGCCTGGGAGAGAGAGCGAGACTCTGTCTAAAATAAACAAATAAATAAAGACAAATAAAGTGTATTATTGTGGCAAAATTTGGAGATTAAATACCGAATTCTGTTATTTTGAATCTGTTTAGATTGGCTATCAAAAATCCTTAGCCGACTTTGATAATAAATGCTACAGTTTGGATATGGTTTGTTTGTCCTCATCAAATCTCATGTTGAAATGATTCCTAAAGTTGGAGATGGGGCCTCATGGGAGGTGTTCAGGTAGTGAGGGTGGATCCGTAATGAATAAGTTAATATCCTGAGGGGCTAGAGGAAGGAGTGAATGCGTCCTCACTGTTAGTTCCCACAAGAGCAGGTTGTTAACCACAAAAGCCTCGCACCTTCCTCCCCTCCCCGCTTCCTCGCTCCCCACGTGCTCTCTGTGCACACAGTTCCCCTTCACCTCCCACTGTGAGTGAAAGCAGCCTGAGGCCTTCCCCAGATGCAGGCGCCCAATCTTGAATTTTCTGACACTCAGAATTATGAGCCAAATAAACCTTTTTCCTTCTTAAATGATTCAGCCTCAGGATCCTTTTAGAGCCACGCAAGATGCCTACAACAATAAATTTCATGTCTAAGTGAACAATTCTGACTTTGTTTTTCTTTTGTCATATATAATTTAATAACAACAGGCTCTCTTTTCTTTTCCCAAGAATTCTGAAGAAGGTGACACACTGAATGTGTTATTCACCCTAAGTCACCACAGGTAAGAATGGGTAAAGGAGGTCCCATAGGAAAATGGACCCCCATTTTCAAACTTTCATCATCAAAGAAAATATACCCAAAAGTACTTACTATAGTCTAAACATTTCAATTATTTTGCAATCTGTATAAGGTGGGGTGGGGAGGCAAGAGGAGAATTCCAATTTGAAGCAATTTGTGATGAAAATAAGTTGTTTATTGTGATATGATTTCCCAATGTTCTATTAATTGGTTTAACTAGGGTTCAGGTCAAGGCAAGAGCTGTGTACAAATTACTCTGAAACTGAACACTTTGGCAGTGTGGTGCTTTAAAAAATTCTTCAGCTCTCATTAGAGTCATTTATTCCTGTTCACAAGAAAAACCCTTCAAATTTTTCTAATGTAAAAAATGCTGGGCTTGTAAATAATACTAACTTCACTGGGTAACAAAGTATTTAATGGTAAGATATCCCACCCTGGTCCTTAATTTTATTTCCAGTAAAATAAAGAATTAGGGCCGGGTGTGGTGGCTCATATCTGTAAGTGCAGCCCTTTGGGAGACCCAGGCAGGTGGATCATAAGGTCAGGAGTTCAAGACCAACCTGACCAATATGGTGAAACCCCATCACTACTAAAAATACAAAATTTAGCCAGGTGTGGTGATGTGCGCCTATAGTCCTGGGAGGCAGAAGTTGCAGCGAGCCAAAATTGTGCCACTACACTCCAGCCTGGGCGACACAGCGAGACTCCGTTTCAAAAAATTAATTAATTAATTAATTAAATAAAGAATTGGTACCGCATCATCTCAGCACTTCCTCTAATGCTAAGCTATTGTAGTAGTAGAGATTTCTGTTTAGTTATTTTTTAATATCAATCCATATTCCAGTCCGAGGTGTGGAGCATGTGACAGGATAATTTGTTGAAAAACTATTTTGTGTTTTGTTTTCACTACTATAAAAGGATTAGAAAAAAATCAGATCTATTTGTATTTTCATGGCTGTATTCCCCTCCTTCCTCATTCCAACAAGTAGCCAGAATTTGTGTTCCTTTTGTTACTTGAAGATACATTCTTTTTCCAGCTTTTGTTTTCAAAAGGCTTAGCTTATTGAGGGGTGATGCTGGAGGTTGGAGAGGGAAGCAAAGAATTGGGGGAAGGTGTACAGGACCACAAGCATCAAAGAAGAGAAATAAGGTTATCTTGACTTGGAAGGGGATGGATATCTGCTGGTCCCATGATTAACAGGGATCTATGACCGAGTGCCTGCTGAACCCCCTGAGGTATGGAAGAACTGGGGGAGGTTGGCTGAGACATGAGATGTCCAGAGAGGCTGTTCCTGAAGGGCTTAGCAAAGATCCCAATGACTGGCACTGTTTACCTTCAAGCAGTGGGCTTGGCATAAAGAAAAATGAAATCATGTCCTTTGCAGCAACATGGATGTGGCTGGAAGCCATTATCCTAAGTGAACTAACTCAGAAACAGAAAATCAAATAACTCATATTCTCATTTATAAGCAGGAGTTAAACAATGGATATATATGGGCATAAAGAAGAAGATAATAGACCCTGGGGACTCTAAAAGTTGAGAGGGTGGGAGGAGGGGGAAGGTTGAAAATCACCTATTGGGTATAATGTTCAATACTTGGGTGATAGGTATACTAGAAGCCCAACCCCCACCATTATGCAATATACCTATGTAACATACAAAAACATGTCTCTCCTGAATCAAAACTGAAAATAATTTCTAAGGAAAGAAAAAGTGGGCTTGGATATGGAGCATGTCATCATAGTAGTGCTTAACTGGGCCATGGAGATCTTCCCTCATTTTCCAGTCATCAGGGAAATCCTAAATTCCCCAGTTGCTCTAAAAAGGTAGATGGATGTTGTTAGAATAACCGAGGTGGGCTCTCTTAACAGCCAAAAAAAATAAGGTTTGAAATCAGATTCAATTTGATTTAATGACATAGAGATAATATGACATTTCTTGCTTGCGAGTTTAGGAACTAGAAATTATAATGACTGCAAGTATTGAGCAATAAAAATGTCCTTAGCAAATGAATTATAAACATAATTCTGAATAATGAACTTAAAATTATTTTCCTCCGATGTACACATCAAAATGAAAAGTTCAAATCATATATATCAAATAAACATATATGTTAAAATAGAATGAAAATAGCGTTACAGTTTGTTAGGATAGATTATCGTAGGTAAAGATCCTCTAGGATTTTTCAGTGCATAGAAAAATTTAAAGCTCTTCAATTTATTTGCATAAACCCAAATGATGAAAAGTAAACTTAAAAAAATACAGCATTCTTTAGCACTTATCTGTACCTATCACCAAACATTTAGGAGGTTTGACTCTATAAAGCTTAATTATTTTGAGAGAGAATGCAGTAAACTTGTCATCATTCACATACTGTGTCATGTACCCTGACTAGCCCCAATTCTAATCTTAACACGTGGATTTGGTTAAATCACTTAACTCTTCTGATTCTCAGTGGTATCACCTGTAAATTAAAAAGATTGTAATAGGAGATTCTGTGGCTTCAACCAACTCCAAATTTCTTTCATAATCAGAATACTTTGAAACATTTTATTTTCCTGTTCTTTAGTCAAATATCCCAAACCTTGCCATGTTCACTGTCATTCATCTAAAAGAAATATTGCCAGTTAAAGTAATCAAAAAATGATTCTGTCATCAACTATCCATTTCAGAATTCCCTTTTCTTACTGTGTTGAGTCCATTTGAGTAACACATCAAAGTCTCAATGCTACTAGGAAAACTCACATCGGTGTTGAATAAAACCAGCATTACCCACCTTGTTTTGTTCACAAGAAGCCCTCCAAGTAGTTTAAGTTGTTTCAATGAAACCCACACTCAAAGAGTCTCTTACATTAAAATTATTTACCAACAATTTGCTGCCAGCTAGCTACAAAAGATGAGTTCTGAAAATGTTTTAGGGAATGACAGCATCTTTGAAATCGGCATCATCTTTTAGTGTATATACTGCATTCAATTCACCAAAAACAAGGAATGTGCATTAGTCTCAATTATGATTTTCTTTAAAAATGCCCCTTTCCACACACATATGGTAGGCACGTGCCAACTGTAGAGCAAAGATACAGAATCTCAGAGTACCAACATTCTTTTAAATCTAAATTTCTTAAATATTGGCTGGAAATCAGGCTAATCATTGTAAAAATCAAAATTTGTATACACATTTTTGTACATTAGCGCTTATCAATGAGAATTGTTTATAATATTTTACTGAGACTAAAATGAAGGCATTCATTTGAACTCCAAATATTTGCATTTGTCTACATGCTTTTAGGACTGGAAAGCAGACAAAAGTAGTAATTCCATTTTATAGTGCAGAAAACTTACAGCACAGACATCACTGATTTCTACAAAGTTATGGAGTAGGTACTATTAATTCTAGAGTACAAATAATCTTATGCTATTTGTCTTTCATTTTGATGGCAATAGATATTACAATTAAGGTCAGATAGATTCATTCTCTCAGTAAATCTTTGTGGTTATACTTTGTACTTACTGAAGTGTAAGAATATTTAGCCAATAAAGTAAATTTTCTCACATTCTCTAAAGAAACAATAATAGAAATAACTAATACAAAATAGAGAAAACTGTAGGGGGACAGAAAAGTGTAATATTTCTCACCCATTAAAGGAAATAAGAATAAATAAAAGGTTCCTCTTCAAAGCTTTCCTCTTAGTTCACTACAAATAAATATAGTTTCTTCAAAGGTGAATTTACTTTAAAGCTTTTGCTAACCATCTTAAAGTAGCTGCTAGTCATAATAAAGAAATAAGTGCCTCCTATGTTCTTAGTTCTTACACTTTAACCCAGATATATGCCCTGACATGCCTGGACAAGACCAGGCAAGTCTTAGGTCATCGCTTATCCCCTCCCTTATCTGGAAATGTTATCGCTTCTCTAAGCATTCCTCAAGTTAATCCTCTTTTCCTTTGTTCTCCTCTGCCTTTATTTCTTTAGAAAATTTCCAAGTTTTTAGCCAATTGAATCAAGCACAGAATGTGAGGTCTGGTTCTGGCCAATGAAAACTGAACACAGCATTAGGGCGATAGCGTCAGATTATGAAAGTCATAAATGTCTCTATCTCCTTTGTTCAGGTGGGTGGCAAGACTTCTTGCTAGTTGCACCCTTCCTGCAGGAAGTAAACTAGCCTTGCTGAGTAATCCATTGTCTTGATGTGGATTTTCTCTGAGGTTATAAACTTGTTTCCAACACCCATCCTAGGTGTCATGGCCAACACTCTTATAACAAAAGGCAGATTAACAGGAGAAAAGCCTAACAAATATATTTAAATTACACAGGAAATTTCAGAAAGGAAGATCTAAAGGTCTAGGGAAAACTGTCTTTCAATGCTTGGATTTGATAAAGAATGGACAGCTGGGTAGAAATGTGACTGCCCAAAACAGTATGATCTTATGGTAGTGGACTGAAGGGGAAAACCCAACAAAGCGTGTCTGTCCATATTCTTTCTGGTCCTTCAGCGTAGCATTTCTCCATCCCAGATATGGGGCAGGACCCCTCTGGAATAGAGATCATCAGGGAGAAGGAGAGGGAAGAGAGTGACCTTTGTAGATTTTATGGCTAGCTTTGGGGAAGAAGGGTTCTAATTCTTTGACTTGCCTTGGGGAAGTTGAATTCTGCTTTCAATAACTTGCTTCAGTAGAGAAAGGCGGGTGGGAGCCAGGAGGATTGGAGAAGGTCAGACAGGCCTTGCTTGTGAGGTCTTTTTAATGTCCTTCAGTTCAAAGCACTCAGCACCCCAAGGCACCACACCTTGGAGTATTGTGTTCTGAGCCCCAACAATACCATGGGTGATGCAGCCTGTCATATTGAACTCTCTGTGAAAGTTTTACATCTAAACAACAGACAAATCATATATTTGGTTTCCTTGACCTACAGAAAATAAGCTACGCAGTCAAACTGCAGAAAAAGCTTTTATAAATAGACAAATATGTAACAAATATGTTGCCTCCCCACCCCCCGCACCTTGTTACTTTTGAAACATGTATTCACCTTTATAGGTACACACACGCACACACACACACACACACACACACACACACACACACACAAAGACCCTCAAAAAGTACGTATGTTTTTAATTCTAGGTTTAAAATTCTCAACTCTTTCCTTTATAGACACAAAAATTAAGCCCATATATATGACTTCAGTCAGGAAGCAAATCTTTGTAATAGCACATAAACCACCTCCTGACAATATTAGCAGCCACTTCTTAAATTTTATATATTGTATTCATTTTACTAAACAGAAAATACAAATTTCCCTTCTCTGTAATTCTTCCATTAAAGATATGCCACTTCATTGAATTAGAGACTTTTGTTGAACACAAGCCAGCCATTAGGATGAGATAATGAATATCAAGTATATGTGTACATCCCACTCTTTTTTATTCTTAAAAGTGTGAGAGAAGAGACTGGGAGACACTGATGCCTCTAAGCAGTTTTGTCTTTAGACTCAACCAAGGAAAACTCTTTGCTTTACAAATACAAAAACAGTGTTTTTATGTTGTGTGTGTGTGTGTGTGTGTGTGTGTGTGTGTGTGTGTGTGTGTGTGTGTGTGTGTGTTTTGTCATATAAAAAAGTTTTCTTGACAGTTTGGTACCCTGCTGAGTAAGTGGGAATTACACAAAGCAGAAATGTAGAAGAGTGTGTCCTCAGGCCAGAGGACAGGGTAGAGAGCACAGGAGTCCGTGTTGGAGAGGACACCACGGAAATCACAGGTAGAGTGGGGAGTTTACTTAAACTGACAACACCCAATCACCCCAAGAGAGGTACTTAGACAGACTTGGTTGCAAAGATAACCATTTCCTCCTCTTTTCTTGGTTGGTCCAGTTTTGATTGATGCTTAGAACTGCCTAAAACTCTTGAGAGGCAGAAATAAGATGCAGGAGACGGAAACCTGCCTACCTGGCTAGTTGAAGTGCTGGAATGGGACAGTCCCCATCCTAGGCCAAGGCAGATTCAATTGGGACCAAGTTCCATCCTGCTCTGCCGAGCCATGGTGCAGACTCACAGGCAACAGTGCTCAGGTCCTCTGCATCAAGCAAATCGTCTGTCTTGGGATCAAGGCTGTTGCTGGGCTGTGAGGTTAGCTTAATTCAAACTTTATAATGAAATATGGTCTGTGGGCCTTCACTTGTACTTTTGTCCCTGTTCCCAAAAATATTTAGAATTGACCTGCATTACATGTTATCTCAGTCATTCTTGATTATAGCTATTTATCTAAAATTCTTCCTTAGAACCAATGATACATCCAGTTAATGTAATTGGAAACGGTGCCTAACATTTCTCTCCTACTTCCTCATTTCCTTCTTTTTTTTTTTAGCAATGGCTAAGTTGATCATATTCATTACACATTAAGAAAGAATTTGTGTTTGTAAAAATTTGTGAGAAGATAAAAGGACAACATTCTAATGATAAAAAGTTTACATCTATAATGGAGTATTTCCTTAGTTTTTTCAATTTTCATTTTTTTTTTACTCAAATTGAATCTAGAGGAAAAAAGGAGAACACTGCGGTCTCCTCAATTAATGAAAAAGTACACAGGCCCCGTGAAAACCAGTATGCAGCCATTATCTTAATCACTGTGCCACTTACCTCTAATTAACAAACAACTTTCACAGCCAAACATTCTTTTTTGAGGCAGAGTTTTGCTCTTGTTACCCAGGCTGGAGTGGAGTGATGCAATCTTGGCTCACTGCAGCTTCCGCCTCCTGGGTTCAAGCAATTCTCCTGCCTCAGCCTCCCAAGTAGATGGGATTACAGGCGTGCGCCACCATGCCCAGCTAATTTTTTGTATGTTTAGTAGACACGGGGTTTCACCATGTGACCAGGATGGTCTGGATCTCTTGACCTCGTGATCCACCCCTGCAGAAAAATATATCAGTATTATATTCCAGAGGGTTGTCCAATAATCTTTAAGAATTATACAGTACACTGTATATTGAGATATAGATTTCTCTCTCCCACTGTGAAAAATAACAAAAGTTTCAAATAAGAGATTGTGGGTTGGTACTTTGGTTTAGAGATTCAGGTTACAAATGTAGTTTCTTAATTGTCGTACACAGTCAAGTGCTTATACAGAAAAAAAGTTTTCATAACTATGAGGCAAAATGAAATACACGCATACACACAACACACAAGCAGATTTTAGAAGGCTATACAATTTAACATATAGAACATATTATAAATGTATATTCTTTTTACTATTTTATTTTTTTGTTAAAATGCATCAAAGGACAAAGTTTAAACAAATTTAGTATAACAATAATAATTGGCTTTTTTTTTTTTTAAAGAGAGAAAAGGAGAAAGAAAGAAACAGCAAAAGAAAGAAAAAAAAGAATGAAAGAGAGAAAGAAAGAGGAAGAGAAAGAGGGAGAGAGAATGGGATTATTGTTTTATTGCCCAGGCTAGAATGCAGTCTAAAAATGGGTATTAAAAAACGCTTTTATGCCAATAATTGTGCTTAACAATGGAG
>PVKP010032257.1:0-26126 GCA_004027715.1 Plecturocebus donacophilus | reverse complement strand
TTATCCAGGAAAACTTCCCCAACCTAGCAAGGCAGGCCAATATTCAAGTCCAGGAAATACAGAGAACACCACAAAGATATTCCTCAAGAAGAGCAACCCCAAGGCACATAATCATCAGATTCGCCAGGGTTGAAATGAAGGAGAAAATGCTAAGGGCAGCCAGAGAGAAGGGTCGGGTTACCCACAAAGGGAAGCCCATTAGACTCACAGCACATCTCTTAGTGGAGACCCTGCAGGCCAGAAGAGAGTGGGGGCCAACATTCAACATCCTTAAAGAAAAGAACTTTCAGCCTAGAATTTCATATCCAGCCAAACTAACATAAGTGAAGAAAAAATAAAATTTTTTGCGAACAAGCAAGTACACTCTCAGAGATTTCATCACCACCAGGCCTGCTTTACAAGAGCTCCTGAAAGAAGCACTAAACATGGACGGGAACAACCAGTATCAGCCATTCCAAAAACATACCAAAAGGTAAAGAGCACCACCATAATGAAGAATCTACATCAACTAATGGGTAAAACAGCCAGTTAGCATTACCAGAAGCTGCAATTTTCGTCTCTGATAAAACAGACTTTAAAACAACAAAGGCCATAAGAAACAAAGAGGGACATTACATGGTGGTGAAGGGATCAATGCAACAAGAAGAGCTAACGATCCTAAATATATACGCACCCATTACAGGAGCACCCAGATACATAGGGCAAGTCCTTAATGACTTACAAGGAGACTTAGACTCCCACACAATAATAGTGGGAGACTTTAACATTACACTGTCAATATTAGACAGATCGACGAGATAGAAAACTAACAACGATATCCAGGACTTGAACTCAGACCTGGAACAAGTAAACTTAACAAATATTTACAGAACTCTCCTCCCCAAATCCACAAAACATACATTTTTCTCAGTATCACATTACACCTATTTGAAAAGTGACCACATAATCGGAAGTAAATCACTCCTCAGCAGTTGCATAGCATCTCACAGGTTTAAATAAAATATTGGTTGGCTGCTTGCTTGTTATCTTCATCCCTTATTCCTTCCTGTCTCCATTGTTAAGCACAATTATTGGCATAAAAGAGGTTTTAAATACCCATTTTTAGACTGCATTCTAGCCTGGGCAATAAAACAAGAATCCTGTTCTCTCTCCCTCTTTCTCTTCCTCTTTCTTTCTCTCTTTCATTCTTTTTTTTTCTTTCTTTTGCTCTTTCTTTCTCCTTTTCTCTTTCTTTCTTTAAAAAAAAAAAGGCAAATGTGAGAATAAAATGATAGCTTGAAAAGGGATAAAAACAATCTGAACTTGAATGAAACGTAATACAAAGTACCCTGAGCAACACCAACAAGTGTTGAGGAAAGGGCCAGTATATACATCAAGACACATCAAACAGTTTGAAAGGAAGACAGAAAACAGGATCCTTTCAAACATGCCTTGATTCCAGCTTTTCTAAGAAACTTTAACAGAGGTTTGGCTGGGCACAACAAAAAGATAGGTCAGGCACCGTGGCTCACGCCTGTAATCCCAGCACTTCGGGAGGCTGAGGCGGGCGGATCACAAGGTCAGGAGTTCGAGACCCGCCTGACCAACATGGTGAAACCCTGTCTCTACTAAAAATACAAAAATTAGCTGGGCATGGTGGCACTCGCTTGCAATCCCAGCTACTCAGGAGGCTAAGGCAAGAGAATCGCTTGAACCCAGAGGGGGAGGTTGCAGTGAGCTGAGATCACACCACTGTATTCCAGCCTGGTGACAGAGCAAGACTCCATTTCAAAAAAAACAGAGAGAGAGAAAGAGATAAAGTACCACTCTTTCTCCCATTTTCCACAAAGATCTTACACTTGTGAGGGTGCAAACATATATACAGTGTGCTATGTGTTACATTAAATTTTATACCAAATGTCCTGGGAGTAATAAAGAAAGCTCTGTATTGTTATTGTTTATTTCTTAAACTCTTGTGGGCACATGAGTATTTAACGTATTATTCTTTATACTTTGTTGTATATCTTAATATGATTTTTTTAATCAACAGTAACAACAACAGCAACAACAAAGCTCTGAAGCCCAGTTTGGTCTCTTTTTTCCTACCTAAAAGTCTGACAACAACCAGACCTGCTGAGTTTCCTAGAGAATCATTTCCCACAAAGGGAAATGTACCACCGCATGCCCATGAAGCCACTAAGCAATGTATATCAAAGGCTACCCAGCAGGAAACCAGAGGGGCCCCTTGGGGCTGAAACCCAAGTCCTGTGGAGACCTAGGAAACTACTCCCCTCAACAAGATCTCATCATTTCTTTGCCAAAGTGCTGTTCTTAACATGAAGGCCCCATATTCCTAAGGGGCCTATAGATACAATCCAGGAAGCCTGTGAATTTGAATGGAAAAGAAATTATATCTTTGTTTTCAATATTCTCTTACTGAAATTAGCACTTCAATTACATATGCAGAAACCAACCAACCATAATAATAATAGGAATACCTCTGATTTTGTCATCAATAGAAATCAACAGATGCTTTCATATCATATTACATTGCTACAGATATCTCAAAGTATTATTTACACTCATCATTACTTTTAAAAGATGGCAAAAATTAAAACCACTACTAGATGACACATGACTGAAATCTTCCTATCTATTGGTGCTCATGTGAGGTTAGCTGGCCAACAATGAAGCAACTCTGCCTAGTTATCATCCAGCCACCAAACAGTGAAACCGGTTATTTACAATGCCCCCTTTCCTCCAACCTCCCCAAGTCATACTATCTCTCCTATTCTCTTCTGCCTCTACCCAACCCCTCCTTTCCAGGAAGCCCTCTGTGTAGCCACCTTAGTCTAGCCTAGCCCACACAGACCTCTTTTAACCCTTAGCCTACAATGTCTATACTGCCTGATTTTACACATTAAGCCTGTACATTGTGTTGTATTTAATATTCCCTAACTATATGTGACCCTACCAAATATAGACTTCTTTAGTAACCCTAAGTTCCTTCCATAGTGAAAAGCAAGCAGTAAGCACTTAGTATTTTGACTTATAAATTGAAAAACTGATTAAGTTAAGGTCCTGACTCAAATGTCCTAGTTTAGTTCTACCGATAACCCACCATGAAACCTCTGATGCCTCTCTGTATGCCACTTTCCTCATATGTAAAAATAGGTGGGTTGAACTAACTGATGTTTCCATCTCTTAACCGTTGAATTAGGCAGCCACTTTTCATCTCAAGATCTGAGAAAAATTACAAAGAAACAGTAAACCCTCCCCCAGCTCTCCCAGGCAGGGTTAGTCACTTACTCCTCTGGGCTTTCCACAGCTTTCTGCATGCATATACAATACCTCTATTACAGTATTTATCACAAAGTTTTGAGAGAGTGGCTAAACTAGAGGTAGAGAGAAGAATCAGACCGCCTGGATTCAAACTCTGGCTTCCTTATTATCTGTGTAACCGTGGGCAAGTTATTTAACCTCTCTCTGATTTAATTTTCTCACCTACAAAATGGAGACAATAATACACAGGATAGTAATAAGAATTTAATAAAATAAAACGTTTAAATAGTGCCTGCCATATAATAAGCTCTAATAATTTAGTTATTATTATCATTGATGTAACTGTATTAATCTGCCCTATAATTAGGTTCAGGCTTTAACTAGATCTCTGTTCCCCTCTCATTCTCCATGATAGCACCCTGTTTATGTTTTCTTCCACACCACTTTCCACAAGATAATATATTTATTTATGTGTTTATTGTCTGTCTCACCAACTGTAATTTCCATGAGGGAAGGAACATGTCTGTTTTGTTCATCCTTAAATCCCCACAGGAACATACCTGGCCAAGAGAAGGCACTCAAATATTAGTACTTGTTGAATAAATACCACATAAGCTGGCATTGTTCAATGTTAGCTGAATCAATTAACCTAGCTAAGGGTGATTGTCAAAGCTGAGGCCTGGGAGCAGATGATATCCTGGCTACCCCAGGCTTAGTGTGTCCCTCTCCCCAGTCCCCTGTATTAGCTTCAGCCAAGTCCCACCTACCTGCTCTTGGCCCTAGCCCAGTTCCGGGAGCCACCCTCAGCTAAAATTAGCATAGCTACCAAGATGGCCAGGCCATTTATAGCCTTGGAGGCAGCAGCAACTAGTTGGGGGCGGGAGGCAGGGTTTTGGCCTGCCACTCCATCAGAGGTTGATTGAGAAGCCAGCCTGCACTCTGCACACTGCCTAGATGCCTGTCCTCCCAGGCCCTGTCCTAGCTACACGGAACCAAACCACAGTTCCCAATTAGAGGCCCTCAATACCTCCAACACCGGCAGCCACAACTCCAGACTCCACCTGAGGTCCCTCATACACATTCTACAGAAAACACTGTTGTTTTCTAGAGTCTAAGGATGGTTCCAAGCATCCTTAGATGGTATCAGGCCAGCTTCAGAAACACAAGCCCCAGAGTAGCACAGGCAGGCAGGGATCTTTAATGAGAAAGTGACTTAGCATGGCTGGCGTACAGGTATTGAAGAGCCACAGGGTGACAGGAATGGCCTCTCCACAGCCCAATGAGAGATCCTCCTTGCAGAACACCTGCCTTTACTGCAGGATCAGGCATTTCATAGCGTTTATTGTATCCATGCTAAAGCCATAAGCATTTTAACTAAATCATTCTTAGCATCAAATATTTTAACTAACTAAAAAGAGACAGATGGGTATATACATCCAAAAGAGAAAACATCAAATTCTCTGGGCCCTGCAAAAGACTCTCCAGAGCAGAAAAAAATGCAGCCCTTTTCTTGGCTCTCAGTTAGAGTCACCAGGGCCTGCCTAATTACCAGAAGGAAAGCAACATTCGCTGGCCCTGCCTAGCACTCTTTTAACAGGGCAGGACCTGAAAAGATGGAGGAAGTCCAAGACTTAAGCACCAGAGACCTAGCTATAAGAAAGACCAAGCACAGGACCCAGTTTCTTCACCCATAAAAATGGGGACAATACCACTTGTCCTGCATTGTAATAAAGATATTGTGAGACACTGTTGGAAAAATAGCTGTGTAATTGTAAAATATAAACTGTAGAGAACACATAAATTGACTGGGTATGTTGAATCTGATTTTTAAAAGTAGTAGCTTTAAGAGCAAGTAAAATTCCTCCTGTGTTCTGGGGATACAGAGTCTGGAAAGGATGCAAGAGTTCCTAGCTGCATAGAAAGTTTCTCCCCAAACTCTTTTGCGGATCCCAGTCTATATGAAACACCTCTTTGCAAAAACAAGTACTTGTTTGAGTCAAAGACAAAATCCCAGGCAGACCCAAGGGGAAAACCTACCATAACAATAGTGCTGGAACCCCCAGGTTTCCACGAACCTTAGCCATTCACAGCACCAAGGGTCTCTCTGAGACTTTCCTCCCTGGAATTCACTATTATTGTGACAACAGAAACCAGTTTCTAAACTGAGCAAGAGGAGGCCTAAGTGGCATAATCAACATAGCCAGGCCTCTGAAATATATGTTGTGTGGGCCAGGCGCGGTGTCCCAGCACTTTGGGAGGCTGAGGCAAGCGGATTGCCTGAGCTCAGGAGTTCGTGACCACCCTGGGCAACACGGTGAAACCCCATCTCTACTAAAATACAAAAAAAAATTAGCCGGGTATGGTGGCATGCGCCTGTGGTCCCAGCTACTCGGGAGGCTGAGGCAGAATTGCTTGAACCTGGGAGGTGGAGGTTGCAGCAGAGAGCCAAGATCGTGCCACCGCACTCCAACCTGGGCAACAGAGCAAGACTCCATCTCAAAAAAAAGAAAGAAAGAAAGAAAGAAACAGATGTGTGAAGAATTGTCTCCAAAAGCTCAAGTCATGGGGTGGTCCCAAGGAAGGCTAGAATGTCTTTTACTTCAGGCAAAAAAAAAAAAAAAAACTTTCCTAATAGCCAGTCAATGCCTAAAATTCAAAATTTCATCCCTTTAGCTTGTGTCTAAAATATAGAACCCCACTCCTCAGAAAATATTCATTTTATGTCAGGCACTAATATTTTGGAGTGAAAAAAGACATATTATCAGTTATAAATAGGAATGTCACAGGGACAGCAAGAAATGGTAATTAGGTCTACTTCACAGTTCAATCTACATTTGCCCACTGGTCTTTCCCTTCATAGCCCAATAAGAAGCAAGCTTTGAGCCAGGTGTCAAGGGTCAAAGAGACTCTATGAAGAGACAGGGTTAATAGGCAAGAAGAACCTATCTTTAAAGCAACAGCCACGTATCCTACTTACACGTGGGCAACCCTGGCCTCATTTGGAAACCAGCCCCCTTGGAACATCTGGAACTTAGAAGGGGGTTGCCCAATAAAGGGTCTACCACCAAAGCCAGCTTCTGGATCCATCCATGAAACTCCCCAGCCACCATAACCTATATTTCCTTTTCTTACTTGTATTAGCAGGTGCCCGCTGAGCTATCCCCTCATTTGAACTTGCTTATCTTCAGGAACAACTCATCTATAAACTCTCCCCATTCTACAGGTCACAGCTTTAGGAGGATCACAGCAAAAAGATGAGAGAAATGGAAAAAGAGAACTGATCTTCTAAGTCTTATGTAAAATAGCTGGATTTTAAGAGAGTTCCTTGATGGATACAGCAGCTCACACCTATAATCCCAGCACTTTGGAAGAGATCCCTGTACAACATAGAGAGACCCTGTCTATACAAAAAAATTAAAAATAGAAAAAACGTTAGCCAGGCCCCATGACTCGTGTGTTTAGTCCCAGGAAGGACTAAACACACTTATCTCACCAAGTCAGTGTTACTGGGAGGCTGAGGCAGGAGGATCACTTGAATTCAGGAGTTTGAGGCTAGAGTGAGCTATGATCACACTACTGCATTCCAGCTTGGATGACAGATCAAGATCCTATCTCAAAAAAACAAAACAAAATATAAAAGTGTTCCTTTCTACTGCAAAAGTATACGAGGGCTCCTGCTGCCTCATAAGCCTTCACAACTGCACGGGGAAAACCATGACAGATCAAATGTAGCACGGTTTCCCTAGCAAGTAGATTCAGGAAAAAAAAAAAAAAACCTGTAGCATGGAATCCCCACCCTTATCAGTCAGAAGAAACAGAGTAAGTCAACAAGTGGTCCCAGGAATTATATCATGCCTATGTCAAGAAAAGGCCATTTAACACCCCAGTGGTAAATAGGATTCCATCTAAGGAACTGCCTGGATATTTCAAATGCGCACAGCCAAGAGACAAGACTACCTAAGGGAAGGGTGGGACTAGGGTTCCCACGGTTGTTGGAATAGGCAAACCTGAACACCAGGCTTTCAGGCAACAGAGTTGGCCCAGCCTTAACTTTCCCTTTCCAACATAAGTGGCCCCAATCTCCCCCATGCTGCTCAGTACTAGAACTGACTAAGAGCAACGGACTTATCATCTCATCAGGCCATTCTTCCAGATAAGTAGGCCTGAGATGGGGTCTTTCCTTGCTGATCTAAAAGGTTAACGTAGCCCAAAGGCTTCCTCTTACTGCCAACAAAAAACATCCTGAGGGGGGATGAGGAAAGTTGTTCGGGAGAGATAGAGACATTTGTCATGACTTCTAACCAAAAAGAACTTCTTGGACTATTTGGAACAGGCAGTGCCATGTGTGGATCCTCCATGAACCTCACATGCACAAACCTAGGTTTCAACTTGTCCACTTCGGGCCACTCAGTTCTTAGCCAAAGCCTCCAGCCCCGTCCACCCCACAGCAAGGCCTTACCTGCTGCAGTGGACTCCTCAGAGTTGGCCCCTGAGCTGGTTCCTGTCGCCTTCTCACTGTGACTATGGCTGAGGCCCTGGCCCTGGTGCAGGAGGAGTCCCCAGAGGAGCCACAGGGCAAGACGGGAGCATATATCCATGACTCTAGGTCTCAGTCAACATGCGTCTGATGTGGACACCTCGGGATCCCAGAGGCAAAGCCAAGAGCCCGGGAGTGCAGCCGACGTCTCCAGGCAAGACGCCCTCGCCGCTCCGCAGCTGTCCAGCCACCCGCGGGCCGGCCCCCTCCAACAGCCAAAGGTCAAGTGCTCCAAGTTTGAGTGCGGGAGGAGGGCTAGCTCCTCAAGTTCAACAGTGGGTCCGCCGGGGCTGCGGCGGCCTGAGCTCGTGCCGCTTCCGGACAGTTTGGGCAGGGTGGCTGCGGGGACGCTGTCAGCTCCGCAGCTTGCTACACCCCTGCGTGAGGGGACTGCTGGGGTCTCCGCGGGAACAGGAGTTGGTTGGGGGGGCGGGGGTTGAGAAGAGAAGCAAGGCGAGAAGGAGGCACCTGACCTTGCCCTGCCGAAGAGCGGCGAGCAGCAGAAGCTGGGGAGAGCGTGCGACCCGCAGGGTCCCGCGGGCGCGGGCGGCTCCGAGATCCTGGGCCTCCTAGGCCGAGGTCAGCGCCCCCGCCCAGTCCTGTGCCCAGGCGGCTGGCGGTGCCCAGGTCCAGCAGGCGGACGCGCACGGGCCAGGCCCAGGACAGCGGCTCCCAGGCAGGCGGGCGGGCGGCACTGGGCGGGCCCGGGGCGGGCGGGGGCGTGCTTTCCCGCGGGCCCGCCCCGCGCCGCCCGGCCCCCAGCGAAGCTCGGGCCCGCCCCAACCCGCGGCTGGATGCCCGAATAACCGGTGGAAACAGCCCCCTGGAGCCCCCAGCCCCCGGCGGGTTCTCTCGAACCCCAGGCCCGTGCTAGTCTTTGCCAGGACCCCCGTCCCGCGCCAAGGACCAAGTCCCAGCCTCCCTTTTCCCCTCCAGAGTCTCCCGCGCCAACCGCCGGCCGGCGGGCGGGTCCCTGACCCTCAGTTGCTCAGGTAACTCAGGCCTGGGGCGGCAGCGGCGGCGGCGGCAGCGACAGCAGCTGCCCTGCCCCAATCTCCAGGCCGTGGTGCTGCTCCACTCGCCTCAGCTCTAGAACCGGTCTGAACAGAGTCCTGGGACACAACGTTAGCCTCCCAGGAGCCACCTGAGGCGACAACAACCCGGCCCTCCTCGGCCCGGGGGCGAGCTCCCAGCCCCCCACTCCCGGCCAGTTCCCAGGCTCCACCCTCCCGCCGCGCCTGACTACCAATCGGCTTCCGCCTTTCTGCGGCTTAGGAACCCGCGCTCTTTGTCGCCCACGCGCAGCGGCCCCTGGTGGGAAAATCGGCGAACTGCAGGCAGGACTTGCGCGCCTCGGAGGTCCTGCTCTTTTGCAGGAAGGTTGGGGAGTGAAGCAAAGACTCGCCCCGGGGGAGGCCCACTAGGACCACTGGGGCCTGCGAGTTATTTTCAGAGCAAATGATGATGTCAGAAAGCAAAATGAAATTTCCAAACCACTCTAGCTAAAATTCCTCTACACATTTCCTTGAGTCTGGGCCAAAGGGTGCCATCTGCCTTCCTGACCACGCCTCCCCTCCCCTCCAAGCTAAGTGGGATGCCCTCCCTTAGCTCTCACAGCCCATTTTCCTACCTGCCCCTCAAGCTCCCAGCCCTTTAAGGTTTTTCGGTGGGGCCTGTAAATGCTTCCTCCCTGCATCTCATTCTCCCAGCTACCTCTCTGTGTCGCTGGCTGGAGGTGTCAGCAACTTGAGAATGAGTGCGCCAAAGAAGAGAGCCACGCCTGAGCCTCCTTCAACAAAGCCTGCACTTCCTGTTCTCAAGCGTGCTGTCAGCAGATCTGGACTGAAACCTCCTCTTTGCCCTACCCTGTCCTTGGCACCGAGGCAGGGGAAGGGATTAGGCCCAGTCCCTCCTCTGACTGACAGTGCTAAACAGCTACCTGTTCTGAGCAAGCCCTTTGAAGACTGGGAACACGGATTTGCTCAACAGCTGCCTGGCTTAAGGGTTAAGCGGTTGATATAAAAATACATGGCCAACGTCACCTACTACCACTCTCCTGGCTCTATTAAGCTCCTGTTACACTAGCTTTAAGTGCCTAAACACGTCAAACTCAGCCACCTTACAGCCTTTGTAACTGCTGTTGCTTCTGCCTGAAACACTCTCCCCAGCTCCCAGTTGCTCATGTAGCTGGTCTCTCATTCTTCCAGATACAGCTCAATGTCTCTCCTTAGAAACTTTTACTCTGCTCACACCTTCAAAATCAGTCTGTGGCCAACACTGGACCATACATGTGTCTGTCCTTCCCTCCATAAATAGTGATTGCCACTTTTCAGAGGTCAGAGGCTGTGCCTCATTCATCTCTGTGACACTAGGACCCAGCCATAGACCCTGCACAAAGTAAGTGCTCAGTAAAAGCTGGAAGACATGAGTTAATTCTTTTGAATACTCAAATACTAAAAACTAATACTCAATACCAGAACACTGGAAAATTGACCAGAACAGTTGAACCCCTGACTTAGGTTTTACTAGACCTGGTCTCTGAGCCAGGGGTCTTAAATTCAAATGGCAAAGCAGGCAGGTAGGTAATATGATTAAGAAAAGTAAGTGGAAGTAATGGGGAGTGGTGAGGACTGTGGAGAGCAGGCAGAAAGGCGAGCCTAGTATTGCTGGAGTGTCATTAAGAGAAGATGGGGCCGGGTGCAGTGACTCAGACCTCTAATCCCAGCACTCTGGGAAGCCAAACTGGGAGGCCAAACTTAAGCCCATGAGTTCAAGACCAGCCTGGGAAACATAGTGGGACCCTATCTCTACAAAAAAAATTTTTTTTTAATCAGCCAGGAGTGGTACCTGGTGTCTGTGATCCCAGCTACTCAGGAGGCTGATGGGATGATCACTCATATCCAGGAGGTCAAGGCTACAGTGAGCCATGATCACACCACTGTACTTCAGCCTGGGCAACACAGCAAGACCCTGTCTCAATTTAAAAAAAGAAAAAAAAGAGAGAAGATGGAAGTCTGGACTTTCATATGACATATCCTTTTTTAAAAATATTAGCAATTCACTTAAAAGGATAAAACCTTATATAGGCCACATAAAACATGTCTGCAGCCCAGATTAATCACTCAGACTGACAGTTCATCATTTCTACCTAAGCCAGCTCCCCTGCCTGTGCATTCATTTGGCTAAGGGAACACGAAAGAAAAGAGCAAAGTAAAGCATGTTTAACACAGCTTCCTTCAAACTTGACTACAGCATTTCTTTTCACCACCATATGATTTCTTCAGGGTTATGGGTGCTTATCTATTTGGTACAACAAACAAGTCTTAGAGACAGGAAGCCAGGGCCTGTTACCAATTTACACCAAAACCTTAAACCCCTTGGAGTCTGTTGAATTTCCTGTGACACTAAAATAGTGTCTAGGAACTAAAAATAGTTACTATGATGCACCAATTCCAATTCTGGGTATATGCCCAAAAAGTGAAAGCAAGATCTTGAAGAAAATTGTATACACCCATGTTCATAACAGCATTATTCACAATAGCCACAAGGTGAAAGCAACCCAAGTGTTCGTGGATGGATGAATGGATAAACAATATATGGTACATACATACAACGAAATACCACTCAGCCTTAGGAAAGAAAGAAATCCTGACCATGCTACAACATGGATGAACCTTGAGGACAGTCTGCTCAGTGAAATAAGCCAGGCACAAAAGGATAAATACTGTGATTTCATTTATATAAATGTACCTAAAACAGTCAAAATCATAGAGACAGAATGTAGAATAGTGGTTGCCAGAGACTGGGGAGAGGGGACAGAAGAGAATTGCTTAATGGGTATAGTTTCAGTTTTACAAGATGAAAAGAGTTTTGGAAATTGGCTGCACAACAATGTGAATGTACTTAACGTGACTAAGTTATACACTTTAAAATGATTAAGATGGTAAAATGTATATATATATATATATATTTTTTTTTTTTTTTTTTTTTGAGATAGAGTCTCGCTCTGTCGCCAGGCTGGAGTGCAGTGGCTCGATCTTGGCTCACTGCAACCTTCGCCTTCCAGGTTCAAGTGATTCTCCTGCCTCAGCCACCTGAATAGCTGGGATTACAGGCACCCACCACCACGCCCAGCTAATGTTTGTGTTTTTAGTAGAGACAGGGTTTCACCATGTTGACCAGCATGGTCTCAATCTCTTGACCTTGTGATCCACCCACCTTGGGCTCCCAAAGTGCTGGGATTACAGATGTGATCCTGTAATGGCGCCTGGCCATTTATTTTATTTTTTATTTTTTATTTTATTTTTATTTTTTCCTGATAGCAGTAACTTAATTTTATTTTTATTTTTTATTTCTTTTTATTTTTAATTGTGGTTTAAAAATACAAAACAGGCTGGGTGGGGTGGCTCATGTCTGTAATCCCAACACTTGAGGTGGCCAAGGCCAGCGGATCACTTGAGGTTAGAAATTTGAAAACAGCCAGGCGCGGTGGCTCACGCCTGTAATCCTAGCACTTTGGGAGGCCGAGGTGGGTGGATCACCTGAGGTCAGGAGTTCAAGACCAACCTGGCCATCATGGTGAAACCCCATCTTTAAAAAGAAAAAAAAAAATTAATTAAAAAAAATGAAATTTGAAAACAACCTGGCCAACATGGTGAAACTCCATCTCTACTAACAATACAAAAATTAGCTGGGCATGGTAGCTGAGGCAGGAGAATTGCTTGAACCTGGGAGGTGGAGGTTGCAGTGAGCTGAAATCACACCACTGGACTCCAGTATGGGTTACAGAGTGAGACTCCATCTCAAAAATAAAATAACAAATAAATGGTACCTGGGAGCCAAAGCCACAGCCTGGGCAACAGGAAGAACATTCTGGTATCTTCTCTGCCTCCAAGATCACTGTGTGACACTAGAAAAGTCACTTCCCCTCTGATTTCAGTCTCCCAACTATAAATAGGGCAGCTACCAGATTACTGACCCAGTGCAGCTTTAATAGTCTACAAAATTTAAAAGTCCTGAAACCTAATAGATCTTCCTGGATCAGAAGCTGTGACCCTCATCTCTAAAGCCCCTATGCTTCGTTGTTCTGAAAGTGTGGCCCTTGCGAGAACCCAGGTATATACTGGGGCTCACACCTAAAATCCTAGCACTTTGGGAGGCTGACATGGGAGGATCACTAGAAACCAGGAGTTTGAGACCAGCCTAGGCAACATAGTGAGACTATCTCTACAAAAAGATACAAACATTAACTTGGCATGGTGGCATATCCCTGTAGTCCCAGCTACTCAGGAGCCTGAGGCAGGAGGATGGCTTGAGCCCAGGAGGTCGAGGCTGCAGTGTGTTAAGATTTGCCACTGCGCTCCAGCCCCAGTGACAGAGCAAGAATCTGTTTAAAAAAAAAAAAAGGACCCCTCACCATATTGTAAGTCTCAGGAGGAAGCAGAGCTTTTTCCCCATCTCTCTTTTTATACCTATACAGTATATCTCCCTTGCATTAATCTTAGGGCCTTGCTTAGATGTTCTGAAGATGTTGGTTAAATCAAACTGGGTTAACTAATTATTATGCCTCCCTATTCCACTATTCGTAAGAGTTTTCACATCTGTTATCTCATCCCTTCCTCACAGAAGCTCTGCTAGATAAAACAGGGGCTATATGGTGGTTCCCTCTTACCTGAGGTTTCATTTTCCATGGTTTCTACTACCTGACGTCAACTGCTGTCCAAAAATAGGTGCATATGGGATCGAGTGCGGTGGCTCATGCCTGTAATCCCAGCACTTTGAGAGGCTGAGGCGGGTGAATCACCTGAGGTTAGGAGTTCAAGACCAGCCTGGCCAACATGGTGAAACCCCATCTCTACTAAAAATACAAAAATTAGCAGGGTGTGGTGTTGTGCCACTGTAATACCAGTTACTTGGGAGGCTGCGGCAAAAGAATCGCTTGAACCCAGGAGGCGGAAGTTGCAGTGAGCCAAGATTGCACCACTGCACTCCAGCCTGGGTGACAGAGGGAGAATCCATCTCATAAATAAATAAATAAAAGGTGAGTATAGTACAATAAGATATTTTGACATAGAGAGGAGATCTATTTTATTGATCTATTTTATTATTTCCGTTCATCTCTTACTGTGCGCAGTTTATAAATTAAGCTTTATCATAGGCATATATGTATAGGAAAATAGTAAATATAGAGTTTGATACTATCTGCAGTTTCATGCATCCACTGAGGATCTTGGAATATATTCTCCGTGGATAAGAAGGGACTACTTTACTCATTTTATAGGTGAAGAAACAGAACCTGAGGAGATAAAGTGGCAGGTGAGAGCCAAGCTTGCTTTCTTCTTTGGGACTTCCTCCCCATCCTTCAAGTCTCAGCTCAAGTGAAATAAAAGCATCCATGACCTGACCAATAATGATACCATGTATAAATCAAGGATTATGACTTTTTTTAAAAAAACTAAAAGCTCCACCTTGATTTAGCACCTTGCCTGACTTGCCCTGTCTCTTCAGTCTTCTTCTGTACCTTAGAGTACGTATATAATTGGATTATGATTTTTTTTTTTGAGGCTGAGTCTTGCTCTGTTGCCCAGGCTGGAGTGTAGTGGCATGATCTCAACTCATTGCAACCTCCTCCTCCCGGGTTCAAGCAATTCTCCTGCCTCAGTCTCCCGAGTAGCTGGGACTACAGATGTGTGCCACCATGCCCAGCTAATTTTTCTAAGTTTAGTAGAGATGGGGTTTCATTATGTTGGCCAGGCTGGTCTGGAACTCCTGACCTTGTGATCTGCCTGCCTTGGCCTCCCTAAGTGCTGGGATTACAGGTGTGAGCCACTGCGCCTGGCCCTTTTTTTTTTTTTTTTTTTTTTTTTGAGACAGGGTCTTTCTCTGTTTCCCAGGCTGGAGTGCAATGGTATGATCATGGCTCACTGCAGCCTCAACCTCCTGGGCTCAAGTGAGATTTTTTTTAATGGGAATATTATTTGTATTTATTTATTTTTAGAGACAGGTTATCACTCTGTTGCCCAGGCTAAAGGGCAGTGGTGGAATCATAGTTCACTGCAGCTTTGAACTCCTGGGCTCAAGTGATCCTCCCACCTCAGTCTCCCGAGTAGCTGCAACTACAGGCATGTGCCACCATGCACAACTGACTTATGATTATTTAATAAGTATATATCTTCCATGTTAGCCTCTGGGCTCATCAAGGGTTGCATTTTATTCATCTTTGTATTTTCACAGGCTAGGTTGCCCACTACGTAGCTGGTACTCAATAAACGTATTACTGAGTAAATTAATGATGTGTATTCTGTACAGCAGCCTAACTATCCTTTTTCCACACCACAGGGTTTCTGGTTACCGATAGCTTTCATTTAGAAAATGAGCAAGGCTTTGCTAGAAATAATAATTGAGAGTCCAAAATCTGCTCAGAAAAGTTTAGGAATCCCCTATTATGGGTTGCATTATTAGTAGCGCTCCCTGGTGTCCAAATATGAAAAATATAGCTATCACAGAAATTGCCCAAAGTCTGACTGGGTAGAGAATGAGGAGAGATCTTAGCTTCTAGCAACAACTTTTCCTAGGCTAGTTTCACACACAGAATCATCTCAACCAGAGTCAGTTCTAGAATCTTGCTTGCAATGTTCATTCATTCATGTAACACCTACTGTGCACCTATTTGTAACAACTTAGTTCCTACTCTCAAAGAGCTCCATTTTTACAGGAAAAAAAAAATGGAGAGAGAGAAAGAGGGTGTGTGCGTGCGTGCGTGCGTGTGTGTGGAGATAATTAGTACATGTTAATATGTCTCAAGAGGGATTGGTACAGGAATAGCTGAGGGAGCACAGAGGAAGGACAAGTTACAGCCTAAAGCAGTCAGGAAGGCTGTGCAGAGTCACAGATTGGGGGTGTGTGGGTGGATAAAGTGGGGTTCTGGAATCAGACTGCCTAGATTCACATCCAAGCAATGCTGTGTGACTCTGGGCCAGTTACTCAATCTCTCTGCCCTCCTATTCCTCCATCTGAAAAAAGGAGGATTCCGTAAGGCTTAGATGGGTTAATACGTGTAAACAATTAGAACAGTGCTTCACATAGAATAACGTGGTCAACAAATGTTGGCTCTTATCATTCTGCAAGAAAATTCAGAGCCATTAAAGAATTACACCAAGATCAGGTATCTGTGATTTGCAGAAATTATTCTGGGAATAGTGTTGAGAAAGGATTGGAGAAGGTAGAAGCTGGAGGCAAGTGACATGGTCTGAGAGACCTGTGCTGAAAATCCAGGTCACTTTCATATTAGCTGTGTGACCTCAGGCAAGACCTGAAGTCTAATTTGGGCAATAATGATGGGAATAGAAAAGGATTCAGATTTGATAAATATTTAGTGATTAAATAGATAACCAGGTGAGGAGGCAAGACAGACCAAGGTTAAATAATAGCTATGGCTTTAGAAGTTACTATTGTGTGCCAGGTATTATGCTAAACATGCTACATTCAATCATTCATCCAACCAATATTCACTGAGCAAAGTATTTGCATACCAGGCACTGTTCTAGGTACTAGGAATATAGCACTAAATCAAATAAGCAACTTCTTGCCCTCCTGAAGCTTACATGTTATCTCATATAATGAATATCCACAGCAACCCTGAGGTGTAACACAATTTAGATTCATCTTACAAAGGAAATTAAAACTGGCATGTTCAATTTTCTGATCTGTGAGTATTGTTTTTTTTTTTTAAAGACAGAGTCTCACTCTATTGCCCAAACTGGAGTGAAATGGCATGATCTTGGTTAACTACAACCTCCTCCTCCCTGGTTCAAGCGATTCTCCTGCCTCAGCCTCCCGAGTAGCTGGTATTACAGGCACACACCACCATGCCTGGCTAATTTTTTTTTTTTTTTTTGGTAGAGATGGGGTTTCACCATATTGATCAGGCTGGTCTTGAACTTCCAACCTCAGATAATCCACCCTCCTTGACGTCCCAAAGTGCTGGGATTACACATGCCACCATGCCTGGGCTATCTATATTCTTATCTGTAAAATGGAAATAATATTACCTGCCTTATAGGGTTGTTAATATTTTTTGAGTTAATACATGTAAAGCATATGTGAAACATATCTAAGTTGTTTTCCTAAGTTATTATTCAGCAACGTGTCCAGGATCACACAGTAAGCAGACGGCAAAGATGAGAATTGAGGAAGAAGGGAGGCAACAGGAAATCCCAAATCAATTGGGCATCTATAATTGGGTTGTTCTTAGAATACCAGGACTGAGGAAGGAGAACTTTCCCAGGAGGGATTATGCCAGATGATGTGAGTACTACCACCCGGCTTGGAAAATCTCAAAGATGCAAAGGTGTCCTGGAGGCCAACAGGACAACTATTGTTCTGCCTGCCTAAGAGAAGGGGCCCTCTTGGAAGATAGGGCATGGCCATTGTCCCCTCTTCCTTCATCCATTTAGTTCCTTGTGGGAGTCAAGAATAAAAGATTGGCCAGGAGCAGTGGCTCATGCTTGTAATCCCAGCACTTTGGGAGGCCGAGGCAGGCAAATCACCTGAGGTCAGGAGTTCGAGACCAGCCTGGCCAATATGGTGACCACCCCCCCCCCCCAATCTCTATTAAAAATACAAAAATTAGCTGGGCATGGTGGCACTCGCCTGTACTCCCAGCTACTCAGGAGGTTGGGGCAGAAGAATGGCTTGAACCTGGGAGGTGGAGGTTGCAGTGAGCCGAAATCACACCACTGCATCCCAGCCTGGGCGACAGAGTGAGACTCCATCTCAAAAACAAACAAACAAAAAAGATCAGAGGATGTAACTCTAGAACTTTGTTTAATCTGTTACCTCTTTTTAGTTCTTTCTGCTGTCTCCTGTCTGGCCCATCAAAGCCCACAAAATAGAATATTGGGCTTGTCTTTGGGGATAGCAATAAAGAGGAGTAATGAAGAGGAAGCCAGCTGCTTCCTCTTTACATTACAGGCTCATGCCTATAATACCAGCACTTTGGGAGGCTGAGGCGGGTGGATCACTTGAGGTTAGGAGTTCAAGACCAGCCTTGCCAGCATGGTGAAACCCCATCTCTACTAAAAAATACAAAATATTAGCCAGGTGTTATGGCAGGTGACTGTAATCCCAGCTACTCACGAGGTTGAGGTGGGAGGATCGTTGGAACCCAGGAGGCGGAGGCTGCAGTGAGCTAACAATGTACCATTGCACTCCAACCTGGGTGACAGGGCAAAACTCCAACTCAAAAGAAAAAAAAGGTGAAGGTTGGGCATGGTGGCTCACGCCTATAATCCCAGCACTTTGGGAAGCCAAGGCGGGTGTATCACCTAAGGTCAGGAGTTCAAGACCAGCCTGACCAACGTGGAGAAACTCCATCTCTACTAAAAATACAAAATTAGCTGGGCATAGTGGCGGGTGCCTGTCATCCCAGCTACTCAGGAGGCTGAAGCAGGAGAATCGCTTGAACCTGGGAGACGGAGGTTGTGGTGAGCTGAGATCGTGCCACTGCACTCCAGCCTGGGCAACAAGAGCAAAACTCCATCTCAAAACAAAAAGGCCACATGTGGTGGCTCATGCCTGTAATCCCAGCACTTTGGGAGGCCCAGGTGGGTGGACTACCTGAGGTCAGGAGTTTGAGACCTGCCAGGCCAACATGGTGAAATCCTGTCTCCACTAAACATACAAAAAAGTAGCTGGGCATGGTGGTGCATGTCTGTAGTCCCAGCTACTCAGGAGGCTGAGGCAGGAGAATTGCTTGAACCAGGAGGTGGAGGTTGTAGTGAGCCAAGATCATGCCACCACACTCGAGCCTGGGTGACTCTGTCTGAAAATAAAAGAGTAATGAAGAGGCAACTATGTTCTACTCTTGAGGTAGGCAGAGAGAGGGAAGACCAACAGATCAAGAGAAGCTCCAAGAAGGCTGAGTCCCTGGAGCCACAGCAGAGGCAAAGGAGAATTCAGATTTAAGGGTAGCCTAAGAGGCTGGAACTGGGGCTGAGCCAAGACCCCTGTGGATCACTGGTGAGCTCCAGGAACTGGAGTTCAGTGAGGAATAGGCTGGGAAGGCCCTTTTGGAATTCTCAGGGCACTGGTGAGATCGGTTCAGGGTCTTTCTCCTCTCACTCTCTGTCTCCTCCCTTCTCTTTCAGGGAAACTAGTCAGCTTTAGCATTTTGACATTGAGAAAGAGGGAAGAATTAAACAAGGGGGGAACCTGAAAACATTAAGGGAGTATAGAGAAATTAACTAATGTTTATTTGCTGTACCCTAGGGCAATTTACTAGGGCTCCACATGCATTATGTCATTTAATCCTCACAATCTCACGCAGCACTTGCCAGTTCCATTTTATTGTTTTGTATTTGTTTATTTTTAGAGACAGGATCTCAGTCTGTCACCCAGACTGGAGTGCAGTGACACAATCACAGCTCTCTGCAACCTCAAACACCTAGGCTCAAGTGATCCTCCCACCTCAGCCTAGCGAGCAGCTGGGACTACAGGCATGTGCCACCATGCCCAGCTAATTTGTGTCTGTGTATGTGGAGATGGGGTGTTGCTATGATTGCGTAGGCTGGTTACAAATTCTTGGGCTCAAGTGATCATCCCACCTTGGCCTCCCAAAGTGCTAGGAATACAGGCATGAGCCACCATGTCCAGCCATTCCCATTTTAAAATGAAACTAGTACTGAGAAGTTGGCTCTGTTACATGCTCTTACAGCACTCTGTACTTTATTTTCTGGAGAAAGTATCTTGTTATGTTGCCCAGGGTGGTCTGAAATTCTTGGGCTCAAGCAGTCTTCCTGCCTTATCCTCCTGAGTAACTAGAACTGGAGACAAACACCCCCATGCCCAGCAGCACTCTATACTTTTGTATGATTACCTGTTTAAGGTCTATCTCCCTTGCCAGTTATATCAGGGCAGCTTTCTATACTTCATCATTGGCATGTAATACTATGTCTGGCAACAAGAAGATTTTTCAATAAATATGCATTGAATATTTATGCATATGGGAGAGCTCATGTGACTAATCAAAGGCCATACTGTGTTACAACCATCCTAGTCTGTCTGTCTCCAGAACCTGTCTGTGATCTCTATTCTACTCCACCAAGTGCTTTCATGTTATCTCACTACTAAATGTCCAGGTTCAATGTCCTTGTAAGCATATATGCACACCGCCTACCAAGAACTCACCTATTCAGGGAAAGCATTCCTCCTCCTTCAAGAAGCCTTTACAGACAGCTCTACCTGTCCACCTGCTTCCCTTTCCTCTGGCCCTTCCTGTGTCTGTGCCACAAAAATGTTTCCAAGTTATCTGGAGTCTGATTGTTCTACAGATATTAGTACTTTATAAAAGCAATTTAACTCTACACAAGGCAAATGTGTGCTCAGGCCTGCCTCTGCCAGGCCCGGAGGGTGGACACAGTAATGAATCAGACACAACCTCAAAGGACTTATAGTCAGTGGGGGAGACAGACATTAGGCACAGATGCAATTTACTAGAGCGCAAAGCATGATGACCTAAATGGTATTAAAGAACTATGAGCAACGTGCTGTATGCATAAACCTTAATTATTACTCTGAAGAGTGTATCACAGAAGATCAGAACTCAAAGATATCATCTAGTTCAAGCTCTGTTTTCCAGTGGAAGAGTTTGAGACGCAGAGAAGGGTGGGGCCTAGCCTAAAATCTCAGTCTGTCTGACTGAGCCAAGACAGACTTTAAGGTCTTTTTTTTTTTGAGACGGAGTCTTGCTCTGTCGCCAGGCTGGAGTGCAGTGGCCCAATCTCGGCTCACTGCAATCTCCGCCTCCTGGGTTCAAGCGATTCTTCCGCCTCAGCCTCCTGAGTAGCTGGGACTACAGGCACACGTCACCACGCCCGGCTAATTTTTTTGTATTTTTAGTAGAGACGGGGTTTCACCGTGTTGTCCAGGATGGTCTCGATCTCTTGACCTCGTGATCCGCCCGTCTCGGCCTCCCAAAGTGCTGGGATTACAGGTGTGAGCCACCGTGCCCGGCCAAGGTCTTTTATTTTTTTTAAGACAAAGTCTTGCTCTGTCAACAGGCTGGAGTGCAGTGGCACAATCTTGGCTCACTGTAACCTGTGCCTCCCAGGTTTATGCGATTCTCCTGCCTCAGCCTCCCGAGTAGCTGGAATTACAGGCACGCACCACTACACCCAGCTAATTCTTGTATTTTTAGTAGAGACAGGGTTTCACCATGTTGGCCAGGATGGTCTCAATCTTCTGACCTCATGATCCACCCATCTTGCCTTCCCAAAGTGCTGGAATTATAGGCATGAGCCACCATCCTCGGTCAGACTTCAGGTCTTCTAAAGCCCAGCCTTGGGCTCTTTCCTTCTCCTCTGATAGCTTCATATGCAAAGCCCTATACTCCGTCAGACCACAAGATCCTGAGGCTGGGTCAAGTTCTCCCTAAACCAGGGCTAGTCAAGCCCAAGACACTTAGAGACTCAGGAAATGCAGTCTGATCCCAGGCTGCCAGTCCAGTCTTTTGATCTGCTGTGCATAATGTGCTCCTTCCTCTTACCACTATGTCCTTAAATTGATTTTCAAATATTTTTTGTAGGAAACTTAAAAAAAACTAAACTCTTTATCCAGAATACCAGTAAATGAATCAGATAAAAGTGAATTTTCTCTGGTTGAAGGGGAGGGAGTCCACAGTTCTACTATTTTTCCTGCCCAGAAATCCTGGGAAGGGAATTCTAGGAACACATATCGAAAACATTTGTTCTGGAGCTGGATGTGGTGCTATGTGCCTGTAGTCCTAGCTACTTGAAAGGCTGAGGTGGGAGGATGGCTTGAGCCCATGAGTTCCAGGACAGCCTAGACAACATAGTGAGATTCCCATCTAAATAAAAACAACAAATAAACGAAAAAAACTTTTGTTCTGAGACATAATTTTTAATGGCTTCATAGAAGCTGCTTTAGTGTATGGTCTTCCTCTGAATCCTGTCATTTATGAAGCTCACAATCCTTTATTTATTCATGAAATGCAAAGCACCCTAATGTCAAGTGGTCCCAATGGAGTATGGATAGAAATGAGATTTTCCCCTTGTCCCTCCTGCTCTCATGTCCTCCACAGAGAGGAGTTTGTCTCAAGGGCTACAGGGACCGAACCAAGAGGAGGAAAGAGACCCAAACACTGCCTGGGAGGTCGGGGGGGCTTCTAGAGAAGGATCTTGAAGAAAGAAGTCATCCACACAATCATTCACCAGCCCGAATCTATTAAAGCCTCTATTTTCGAGGGTGATACAAGTAGCCACCGGCTACACATGCTATTGACCACTTGAAATGTGTCTGGCCAAATTTAGACACACTGTGAGTATAAAATATACACCACATTTCAAAGACTTGGTACCGGAAAATGATGTAAAATATCCAGTTAATTTTTATTTTATGTTATTTTCTTGAGACAGAGTCTCGTTCTGTCACCCAGGCTGGAGTGCAGTGGTGCAATCTCAGCTCACTGCAACCTCCCCGTCCTGGGCTCAAGCGATTCTCCTGCCTGAGCCTCCCAAGTAGCTGGGATTACAGGCACGTGCCACCACGCCCGGCTAATTTTTGTATTTTTAGTAGAGATGAGGTTTCACCATGTTGGTCAGGCTGGTCTTAAACTTCTGACCTTGTGATCCTGCCTGTCTCAGCCTCCCAAAGTGCTGAATTACAGGTGTGAGCCACCACATCCAGCCTCCAGTTAATTTTTATAACCAATAATTTTTACATTGATTACATGCTAAAAGATAGTATTTTAGCTATGTTGAACTAAGCCAAATATAGTTAAAATTAATTTCACTTGTTTCTTTTTACTTTTTTTGAAATGTCATTGCTAGACAGTTTTAAATTACTTATGTGGTTCATATTAAATTCGTTTTTTAAAAAATATAAGTAGGCCAGGCACAGTGGCTCATGCCTGTAATCCCAGCACTTTAGGAGGCCGAGGCAGGTGGATCACCTGAGATCAAGAGGACCTGGGAAGCTGAGGTTGCAGTGAGCCGAGATGGCACCACTGCACTCCAGCCTGGGCAACAGAGCAAGACACCGTCTCAAAAAAAAAAAAGGCCGGGCGCGGTGCTTCATGCCTGTAATCCCAGCACCTTGGGTCTTCTACACCCATTATCATGTTATCTTTACAACTATGGGGTGAAATATAATTATTCTATTTTACCAAAGACAGATTTGAGGCTCAGAAAAGTTAAGCTATTTTTTTCTGAAATCAATCCTCCTCTTTATTTGAAAAGCCCCTGTAAGACAGGGATTCTGTCTTTTTTATTTTTTGGAGACGCAGTTTTGCTTTTGTTGCCTAGGCTGGAGTGCAACGGCAGGATCTCGGCTCACCGCAACCTCTGCCTCCCGGGCTCAAGCGATTTTCCTGCCTCAGCCTCCCGAGTAGCTAGGATTACAGGCATGCACCACCACGCCCAGCTAATTTTGTATTTCTATTGGAGATGGGGTTTCTCCATGTTGATCAGGCTGGTCTTGAACTCCCGACCTCAGGTGATCCGCCCACCTCAGCTTCTCAAGGTGCTGGGATTAGGCGTGAGCCACCACGCCCGGCCTGGGATCCTGTCTTAAACGCTGTTTTTCTTAACAGCACCTAGCACGGAGCTCTCCACGTGGTAGGCGCTTATAAAGTTTGTGCTGAAGGAAAGATACGGATTCTCAAGTCAAAGCTCCAAGCGCAAGGCCTGGGAGCTGAAGCACCAGAGGGCGCCCACGAGCCCACCCACCCGCGGGTCCCCAGGGCCCAAGCCGGACCTCAGGCCTAGGTGCAGCCCTTTAGCCCCAAGCAGCTGGGCGCCCCAGCAGAACACGGAGGAGGGGGCCCCACGTCCTCCGTCCGCCCCGCTCCCTCCCCAGAGCCAAGCCACGCGGAGCTGCCGGGTGCCAAACGACGACTAGACATCCTGTTTTTGGGGCCAGCGGCTCTGCCGGCGCCTCTGCTGATCTTTTCTTTCCCCTGGGTGCTGACGCCAGCTCCTCTTCCCCACCGAGTCTCCCCACCCTCCCCAGGGGTCTAGGGCCTTCCCACTGCTGAATCACCACCACCCCGCACTCCCCCGGGGCTCAGGCAGGGGTGGGGACTGCCCCAGCCTCGGCCACCACTCGATCCCTGGGGTTGGCGGAAGGCACCAGGCCCAGGGCGTCTTTCTCAGCATCTTCCCGCGGAGGCTGGTGGGGGCGGAACAGGGGGGAAGAAGACGAACGCCTAGCGCCTAGGGTAGGGCCTCCGCTGGGGTAGGGTGGCCAGGAGGAGGCGGAGAGACCTGACCTCGGGAGGCATGACTTGGGGTCCATAGGGGTAGTGCGCTGTGTGGGGGAAAGCAGCGAGCCCGAGACTGGGCCGGGGGCGAGGCTGGGGGCGGGACGGGGCTGGAGAGGGGGAGACCGGCCCTCGGACTTCCTGGTCGGGCCCCGCCCCGGCCCGCCCCCCCCACTTCCTCCGGCCTCCCGCTCTCACTTCCTTCTCGAGCCCAGAGCCGCTGCCGCCGCCCCCAGCTCCCCCGCCTCGGGGAGGGCACCAGGTGAGGCCCGGCCGGGGTTGGCGGTCAGGGGTCCGGGGGAGGGGAGCCCAGCCGGCCCAGGCCTCGGCGCGGGCTCCGGCCCATGAGTTAGTTGGCGGAGGCCGCGGGCGGGAGCTTCTCGGCTCAGTCCAAGTAGGGCGGGCGCGGCCGGGCGGGGCGGGGACGGGGCCACTGCGAGCCGGCGGAGGCTCGGCGAGGGTGGGTTCCCGGCCGCAGTGTCGCCTCTTGGGAGCTGAGAGGAACCCCTGAGGTCGGAGGGTCCTGGGTTCCGAGAGAAGTGTCTCTGAAGTGGGAAAGCTCAGAGCTGGGAGATGGAACTCAGGTGGGGTGTCCTCAGAAGTTGGAGGGGTGTTGAGCAGTGTGTGAGGGGAGAGGGCTTCTGGGCTGGAGAAGGCGCGCCCTCTGCTCCGGCAGTTGTGACACTTGTGGTGGTAAGAGGGGGCGATGTCTGGGGCCTCCGGAGCTCTCTCCCTAAAGATCGATGCTAATCTAAATCCACACTCGGGCTGCAGCCCGAAGGCCCTCTGCACTCAGGAGGACCGGGGTTGGGGTGCGGGGAGCCCCGCCGACCCCAGTCGTTCTCTGTGTGTCTGTTTTCCTGAGTCCCAGCCTCACCTGGAGCCAAACAGTAGGTATTTAGTGAACATCTGCTGTTCCTAGCTGACCAGAGCCTGGCCTTGCTCTTTTAGGAGAAACTTGGTCTTCCCCTGTGACTGATGGTGGAAGGACTCTCATTCAGAGGTACTGATAGTCCCTGATAAGTTTTTGTTGTGGCTTTTGGGGACGATTGAGAACCATCTCCTAGTTTTCCTCTTCATTCTTAGGCCCTAAATTATACACATGCTCCTATTGTCTTCCTCCACACCTTCTTTAGTTTCTACCCACAAATCTGCCATCACTCTCTTCTCATTCCTTTCAGTCTCTTCCTCCAAACATAGTTATACCTAGGCCTTGACCTCTCTTCACCTACCCTGCCCCATCCCATCCCTTCCCTTCCCAGCTCTGGTACCCACACACACATACCCCCTTGCTTCTTCCATCACCCCTCATTCCTCTTGAACCCTCAGCCTGTCACCCTCTGTCCGTCTCCTTCCCTCCCACCCACTTAGCTCCAGCTTTGGGATCAGGATCTGTTGTAGAAGACTTAGTGAGTTCAAGAGTCTTTTTGAAGCTCCCTGTCTTTGAGAGGCAGTCTGCAGCCTTCCAGTGATAGAGATGGATTAAAGAGCTGGAAAAACGTGTGTGTATGTGTGTGTGTGTGTGATAGAGATGGATTAAAGAGCTGGAAAAACTGTGTGTGTGTGTGTGTGTATATCTGTGTGTCTACATCTTTATCTCTTAGAGACAAAATAACTGCCCTCAGCCTTGTGAGGGCCCAGAGCAAGAGAAGCCAGCATAATGAAGGGAACCTGCAGTGAGTGAGGTTGTGGTTAGGCAGGAGGAAGCAGTCTGTAGCAGTCAGGGTAGGGTGACACAGGAATAAGACTGGTAAGAGAGGCCGTGGGAAATCAAAATCACCCTGACACCTGGTGTTTGACCAAGGGGACAGGCCTGAAACCTGGGAGATAGCCTGAAGTTCCCTGATTGCAGTACCTGCTAGTTCCAGCATTACCTGGTGGAAAGAATGTACAGCTGAGTGTGATGGAAATAAAGAGAAAAGGCAAAGGCAGGATTCTGGAGGGAAGACTATAGCTGGTCTAACTTCAGTCTTAACTGTTTTAGTTTTGAATTAAGAAGCCAGTGAGGCAAAGGTGTCTGCCCCTTCTTTCCTGCTGCCTTCCGGGGCCTGC